>PVIY010016684.1:0-51134 GCA_004026745.1 Myrmecophaga tridactyla | reverse complement strand
TGCCCAGGTGAAGAGTATTAGAAGACAATATTCCAGGTAGAGGAGAAGCCTGTGCAAAGGTCCCAGGGCAGGAAGAAGCTGATGTGGCAAAGGACCTGAAAGGACCTGAAATGAGAACAAAGGCAGAGAGAGGGTGACAGTGAGATGAGGCATGAGAGATGGCAGAGCCAAGGCACTGAAAATGATCATAGACCATTTCAAAGGTTTTAGGTGAGCAGGCAACAAAAAATGCCACTGGCGGGCGGCTGCCGTGGCTCAGCAGGCAGAGCTCTGACCTGCCGTGCTGGAGGTCTGGAGTTCGATCCCTGGTGCCTCCTGCCCATATGCAAATTTAAAAAAAAAAATGCCACTGGCTGCTGGGCAGTGAAGAGCCTGCAGAGGGGCCAGAGTAGACATGAAATGGCCCCTAAGGCACATCTAAGCAGGTGATGATGGCAGTTTAAATAAAGATAATACTCAGGCCTTTCCAGTTTGCAAAGCCCTTTCACTTGCATTTTCTCAACACCCTTGGGAGAGATAGGATTGGTCCCACTTGACAGATGTGAAAACTGAGTCTCTAAGAGGTTAAAATGGCTTGAACAATACAACTCATCTGGTAAGTGCTAGACTCTGGATTGTGAGCCCAGGTATTCCGGTTGCCAGGCCATTCATATTTTCTTTCTGCCATATGGTCTTAGAAGAGTTAAAGACAGGGGTCAAGTGAGAGTTTAAAAATAATCCATTGCGTCTGGGATCTGTCCTGTAACTACTTGTTGAAAGGTGCTTTGAAAACTATTGCTTTTTTCTTTCTTTGCTTTGTATATATATATATATATTACACAATAAAAAAGTTTTTAAAAATAATAAGCTGTCATACATTTGAAATGTGCAATCTTTGGCAATCCCCGTTCTCACTATGCTTTTACTGGAATTTTCAATCTTTGGCTTCCTAAATCTTGGTTTCTTTATCTGCAAGATGGAGGTGATAACCTGTTCCCTCCTTCCAGGGCGACTGTGAGAATTAAATGATCACAGATGTAAAGCTCTTAGGAGAGGGTCTGGCCCGCAGTAGGTGCTCAGTCAATGTCAGCTCTTCTTTCCTTTAAAGAAGACCAAGAGTCCAGCCTGTCTGGCTTCAAGAGTCGGTGACATGTACCAGATGTGGTGCAAGCCACGGTGGGTGATGGGTCTTAGCAGCAGCACCAGCTCCGAGAGCCAGCCAGGAGGCTGAGTGAATGCCCTTTAGGTGAGCTCCCGCGCTCTGGCTGCCGGCTAATAGAGGAGATCTGGTTGGCAGCTGCACAGTCCTCAGCAGTCAGGCTGCCCTGAACCCTCGGTGGTGACGGTGCCTGTCTCCTTCCAATCACATTCCCTGCTCCCGGACTCAGCCAACTCGCAGGTCGTTCCCAGGCCCAAGAAATGTGAGGACACCATCATCATGAGTCTGTATTTTCATGACCCCTCACCAAAGAATCCCAAGGTGGATGGCATGATCCTCTTTGGAAAGATGAAGAAACAAAAGGTCAGGGTGACTTTCCCCAGGTGACGGGGACAGTCAGTGGACAGACTGGGCTGAGGACTCAGAGCCACCTGACCCTCCCTGTCCTCCACCCGACACTCCTTTACCCTGCCCAGGGGTCAGTCCAACGGGAGCACAGAGCGAGGGTGGAGGTCTGCCAAGCAGCGCATGTGTACACACACACACACATGCACACACACACACACACACTAGGGGCTCAGTGCTACCTTTTATACTTAATCATAGACATTTCATTGTAGATTTCCAGAGGTAACTGTTTAACCCTTTCCCTTTACTTTCATATTTTCATTCAGAAAAACACTTCTTGGGTACTTGGACGTGTCAAGGCCGGGGCCAGGCAGGGAGAACACAGCCGTGAACAGGTCCTGCGGTCAGAGATGTCAGTCTAGCAAACAGGACAAAAAGCCCACCCACACCAGTGTGGACAACCGGCTCGGGGCGGTGCTGTGGGAGTAGAGAGAGAACAGCGGGAAGGGGCAGCGGGATCCCGAGGGACCTGGAGGGTGTGAGCGACCAGGATGTGAGCAGAGCGGGGAGAGGGGGCGTGGCCAAGGGAGGGCGCGGTCGCGGGAGGGGGCGGTGCCACGGGTGGGGAGGAGGCTCTGGAGCGGGCTTGGGCCACGGGAGAGCTGTTAGAGACTTAGAGAGGAGGGTGCAAGGGTGCGAGAATGTTTGGCAGGAGAAGCTGAGGGAGGGTGTGGGGAGACCCGGGAGGCGACTACCTCACTGCCAGGACTCGCGTGGACCACCGAGGCCCAGGGACCTCATCCTCGGGAATGGGGAGCCCCTAAAAAACGCTAAGCTGGGGACCGATGCAAACAGATTTGCGCTTTCAAAGGTTCTTTCTGGGTACATCTGGCCACGCCCGAGGCAGGGCGGCCAGTTGGGAGACAGTTGCAATGGTCCAGGAAGGAAATGATGGAAACCCCGAGCTAGGCAGGAGCCAGCGGGTTGGAAAAGAGGGGTAGATGTGAGCCTTATTTAGGGACTGAGAGTGAGAGGACTGGGGTGTCTGGAACCTGTTGGTGAGGGGATGAAGGAAAGGGAGGAATCTGCTTGGGCAAGGGAGCGATGTAGGCCCTGACCCTGGATCTGGCCTGAAGAAGCCGAAGCAGCAGAGGGGATCGCTGCCTGGGGCATGGGGCTCAGCGTGCTGGGAGGTGAGCGCTGGCGGTGTCCAAGAAGCATTTGTATCTGAGGGTCCGAGGCCCGGGAGAAGCCTCTGAGCAGGAGGCAGAGAAGTGTGAGTCTGTACCTGTAGGTGGCACGTAACAGACTCTACCTGTCCCTCCTGGCATCAGCGACCCTACGCTTCCCAGCCTGCCTTGCAGGTAGGTGAGACCGAGGGACAGAGTTCTGGTTCATGGAAAGAGGGCAGAAGGGACCCGGCCCATATCGTCTGTCTCTCAGCCCATCCAGGTGGAAGTCACCCCGGGGCAGAGGCCTCCAAGGCTGACCCGGGGGCTGGGGCAGCCTCCAGGTGGAAGGAGCCTGGGTTCCTGTGGCAGCAGGGGGACAGAGTCCCTTCCTCCACGTGCTGCTGGATGGCCTTTCTGTACTTCTAGAATTGCCCTAACTAGTCCCAGGGGAACTGCCATCTGAGACGTAGAGTTGTGCTCAAGAAACATGTAGGGTGAGCAGAGAAGAGGGCCAAGGTGGGTGTTCTGGGACGTGCAAGCCTTTATGGTATGGGCAGAGCCCCAGACACCGGAGAGGAAGAAGGCCACTGCGGGGATGTGCTGTCACACGAGCCAAGGGCAGCAAAGGGTGGAGAAGGGCAGGGGGTCAGAATGCCCAGGGGTACCCAGAGCTCGGGGGATTTGAGGGCTGAGAGTGTCCACTGTATTTAGTAAACAGAGGTAGCTGGTGCCCTTGCTAGGAGCAGGTTCAGTGGAGACATGGGGTAGAAATAAAATTACTCCAATTTAAAGAAGTGGGTGCAGAGGTTAGACAGGTGTGGGGGGCTTCGCTATAGGGGTACCAGCTGCCCTAGGAAGGGATGTAGAGCTGCAGCAGAGACTTCAGCATATTTATACGCCAGCAAGAAAGATCTAGTAGTTGGAGAGGGAGGCATTCAAGATGCAGGATTCTGTTTATTGCCATATCAGTACCTCTCTCATCTCAGGCTGAGTCAAATCTGATTTGAAATTAAAGTATAAATAAATGATCAAATAATAAGACATTGTTCATTCTCAGCCAGCCAGTGACCTTGAAAGGGTCTTGGAAGTGTTTCTTCTCTCCTGGCTGGCGTCAGATTTGCTCTATCACTGGCCCCAGAACATGGAGCAAGAGCACAAGGAGACTCAAGGAGCTCGCCAGCTGATGGCACAATGGTCATGGAGATGAGCCCTCGCAAGGCCATGGGACCTGTCCATGTGAGGCATGCAGTAGTTACAGAAGTCACCAGAGGCGGGAAGGAGGATAGAAGAGGGTGGGAGCATCCAGGAGGGCTTCAGGGAAGACACAACACTAACTGGGCTTTAAATGACACTCAGGAGTCCACTGGGCAGAAAAAGGCACAGCATGTGCAAAGGCCCTGAGGTATGACAGCAGGGTCCACCAAGGACCTTGGCATCGGTAAAACCTAAAGATGAGAACAAGAGTAGCACAAGATGAGCTTGAAAGCAGGTGCAGGGGCAAGGTCAGCAACCTACCCTAGGGGTTCTTGTTTTATTTTTCCTGGAGATATTAACTCTACCTGTACAGTTGAATGAACTGTTGTTATCCTTGTCTCAATATCAGAGGGAAATTTGATGTTGAGGGGAAACTAATGAAGACTCATTCATAGATTGTCCACTGTGTGCCAGGCAGTGCTCCAGAAGCTTCTAGCACCCTGGGCAAACAAAGCAGGCCAGGAATCCCACCTGACCTGCTAGGGGTGGGAGTCAGACAATAAACAGCAACCGTAATTCTCTTTCAGTAAATCGTATAGGCTGTTGGAAGAGGATATTTGCTGGAAACAAAAAAAAAAGTAGGACAGGGCGAGGGGGTCAGGAGTTTGGGGTGTCAGTGATGCCACCTCAGTGTGGTCAGGGAGAAGGAGCCACTGAGCAGACTCGAAGGGAGTGAGGCAGTGAGCATGCGCTTGTGCCAGGAAAGAGGGAGCAGGCAGAGCAAAGCCCCTCAGAGGCGGACGTGCCTGACGAGGTGGGGAACAGAAGGTGACCAGCGAGGCTGAGCAGCGGGAGCAGAGGAGGGTTTTGAGGGAGGAGGCCAGGTTGGGGGGGGGGCTGGAGACCACCGTATACCTTTGGCTTTGACCCAGATTGAACAGGGAAGTCACAACCATGGTTTGAGCAGAGGGGTGACATGGCCTGACTTACATCTTAAAAGGATCATTCCAGCTACTGCCCTGGGAGTGGCTTGAGGTGGGGCTGGGGTGGGAGCAGGAAGCAGGAGACCAGTTCCGAAGCCACCACCACGGCAATCCAGGCCAAAGAGGAGGGAGCAGCAGTGTGGAGAGGGGCGATTGGGGCTGGGTATAGGGTTTCTTAATGGAGTCGATGTGCAGTGAGAGCGGGAGAGAGGAGGCAAGGGTAACTCCAGGGCCTTGGGGTTGGGCACGAGAAGACTGCAGTCACTAGAAACTGAGACAAACAAAGCTGCGGAAGAAGCGTGGACACGGGATGGGGAGACCAAGAGTCTGGCTGGATGGCATGTGATGCTTCTTATCAGACATCCAAGGGGAGAGGCCAAGGAGGCTGTTGAAGATACGATTCGGGGGTGCAGGAGAGGGGTTGAACAGGAGATGGAAGTGAGGGGGTTGTTGATGTATAGATGGCGTTCATGAGGATACCACCATTTGGCCCAGGGAGGAAGGGACGGATTATTTTAGAAGTCACAGGATCCAGGTTAATAGAAGGCATGAGTGTTTCTCAGCTCAGACTGTGCCATATCTGGAAGAATCCAATACTTTTGTAAGTTGGCCTTGAAGTCAATCAGAAGGAGTCATGCTGATGGAGACACATCAAGCAGAGCCCAAGTATCTGGGCTGTTTGCTCGCCCACGTGCCTCCGTCTCAACTAACCGATCCATAAAATGGGCATAAGCCTCTCCGTGAGAGTGCTGGGAAGAGCGAGCCTGGCAATGTTCGTTGCTGTGGCTTTTATTATTAGTTGTCCCTACTATCTTCAAGGGGGCTGGCACATAGTAGGTGCTCAGTTTGGTAAAGACTGTTGCCCCAAATAACACCCAAGGACAGTGCTACTGACCAAGAAGTGAGTCCACCCTCCTACTGGTGATCGCCTTGGAACAATGGGACAGGGGGACAGGACGGTCGGCCCCAGGCTGGGGTCCCTGAAGCACAACGCAGGCGGCAGGCCTCGTGTCCACCCTCCCACCCTCCCCCACACCACACCGCGCCGCACTGCACCGCACAGTGCCCCACCCCCGCTGCCCGAGCCCGCTGCCACTCCATAACATGGCCAATTAGCACCAGCTGCGTTGAGCGGACATCTGATGCGACACAAGCATCTGCCGGGAAGGAATGGAACCAAGGCCTGTTAGCTCAGGCTGGGCAGGGATCGCCAAACAGCTCCAAGGCCTGCAAGGGCCAGACGCAGCCTTGGGCTCCCTTCTGGACCCGAGGTGGACCTGATCCCTGGAGGAGAACGATAATGACAAGGGCCGCTTGTGGAGTGGCAGCCATGCCAGGCCCCATTTCCAGTGCCTCATCATGCAGAGACTCAAGGAGGGGCCCTGGGAGCAAGACTCGATCAGAGGCCCTGGGAACTAGAGCGGTGAGGCGCATCCCCACTTGTCTGTGAGGTCCCAGAGAAAGAAGGAGAGGTGGAGGCTAAACTGCAGCTTCCAAGCTCTTCCAACAACTGCTTCTCCCCAGAGAGCCAGCTTTGGGACACCTACCTCATAGAAGGAGCCACAGCTGCCGTGTGCCCGACAGAAATGCAGGCCAGACCAATGGGTGCAGGGAGGGTGGCAAACAGGCTGCTTCCAGCTCAGGCCCATCAGAGGAGGGGGCAGTGAGTCTGAGCGTCTAGGTGGGCACAGCCCAACTGCCAAGAGCAGTTCCACGAGGAGACAACTTTCTCCAGACCCACTCCAGAGTTTGCACACACACGCACACACGCACGCACGCATGCGCGCACTCTACACCTCATAGGGGAGCTTTGAGTTTAATATGAGATTGGCACTTTTAAATGAACAGAATTGTGCCTTGATAACAATAGTGGATTGTTCTTTTTAATAACTGAGAATGACCAGAAATTTATGGAATGGGCCTGAGATGTCCTGAAGGAAACCAGCTACCCAGCAACAGAACACAGTGGGAGCAGTTATTAGAAAAAAGTAATAACAGAATATAACCTTTTCCTTTTTACCTCACAAACTCCATTAATTATTATTATCGCCCAGTTTCAGAATGGAAAGCTTTCTTGGCATTCTCCCAATGCACAGAGGAAGCCTCTATTAATTTGGGAATCTGGGGTGTAAACTGAAAAATGGGCTAGTTGGAGGTTTTCTCACTGCAGCCTCATTGCTGTATATCATGAAGGTGAGTGCAGGTGAGAGCAGAAGTCTAAAGGGTCTGGTGAAAATTCTAAAACGGTTCGAAGTACGATCATGCTCTCCTTCTTACACTCTGTTTTTTTAATTAGAGAAGTTGGAGGTTTACAGAAAAATCGTGAAGAAAATATGGAGTTCCCATATGCTCTATTATCAATACCTGCCTTAGAGCTAACACTCTTATTTGTCCTTCCCCTTTTCCCTGGCGTTTCCATTTCTTTCCAAATTAAAATAGAGTGTTGGAAGGAGCTGGGGATTGAGAGGCAGGAGATCCGAACTGGGAGCCCAGTTCTGCCATGCGCTAGCTGTGTGACCTGGGACAAATCACTCTCCCTTTCTGAGCCCCGAGTCCTTCCCTGCACAGGGACCATAGCACCAAGCTCAGTGAATCTGTATAAAGAGCATATGAAAGAGGCTGTATGTACAAGAGGCAAGTGACACACCCCAGACAAAAGAGTTAATACCTTTAGAAACTATTCATGTCTCTAGCTCTTTAACCCTACCAGAAGTTAGACCTCATGTGTTGAAATTGAAAGCCTCATTAAGGACAAATGGAGGCAACTGAGAAATTTTATCCCTGTCTTCTGAAGAGACAGGAAGTGCCCTTCCCCTTCCCCCGCTGCCCACTCTCACACACTCCCACCCCCACCCCATGAAAGCAGCTGCCACGTATTTTGTGAGCACTTATTTTGTGCCTGCTCCTAGGAGCGGCACACTCGCTGCTCCCCAGAGCCCCGTGAGGATCAGCCACGCCACACCCGCCCTTCACAGATGAGCTCAGAAGAGCTGCTCTGGGTGGCAGCGCTGGGACTTGAGCCCAGATCTGTCTTCCCTGGGAGCCCAAGAGTCCTCCCTCACCTCCCCTGCCCCGGGCTTCCGGACGCCCCAAGGGCAGGCTACTCTGTCCACAGGCCACTAGAGTGGCCTTCCCCACTCCGGGAGGGACTTTGCTCCAGGGAGCCCTCGGTGGACATGGGGCTCAGGCTTGCCCTCCATTCCCCAGAGCTGCTCTTTCCCATTCACTCATCCTCCGTCCCGGAGTCAAAGCTTGTCTTTTTTTTTTTTTTTTCCAACCCCTTGAGTTTCCAATTTCACCATTAGCTCATTGAACAGCGGCCCCACCGGGCAGCCCCACCTTCTGCAGGAAGCGGGAGGAAGCACTGGGAAGGAGAGCCCAAAGGGGCCTGGAGTGCAGGTGAAACAGCGCCTGGAGCCCGGATCCACTCCCCTGGCCTCTGTTTTCTCATCTGTAGGGCAAAGGGTCAGCATCTCTACCCCCAGCAGACCCTTGTGGTTTATCAGCAGTGAGGTGCTGGGCACGTGTGAGGGGTAGTTACATATCGTGTAGAGTAAAGGGATTTGTAAACTGTAAAATGCTACGCTCCTGCCAGCTGTTAGGACTTTGCGAATGCCAGGGAGCCACTGGGTTGTGCCTCTTATGATGCGAGAGAAGGCTAGAAAAGAGATAGTGTGACTATTCCCTCTTTGAAGTCAGCGACACCAGGGGTGTCTTTGGGGTGCCTTGGCCCCCCCCAGTTTTAAGGGTCATTATTAAATGAGACAGTAATGATGACCATGCTTACCAATGGCTCTGCCAAGTACTCTGCCAGGTCTCATCTCATTCCATCCCCGCAGCACTGCTCTAAAGGAGATACCGGCATCTCCCTATTTTACAGACAGGCAAACTGAGACCTGGTAAGTGTGAGGCTCCTTCTTCTGACCCCTGATGTTTTTTTTTTCAGGGTGTCATGTTCCTCTTTCCTTAAAATAGCTTCCTCTTCAACAACCCACGGTGCATGACTCTCCCCCTCAGTTGCATTCAGGGTTTCTTGGAGTCCGTGGGCAGCTTCAGCCAATCTGTTATCTGAGCAGAGACTCACATGTCAATCTCCATCCCAAAGGGGAAGGTGGCTTCCACTGGCACCCAGGAGAGGAGCCCCCCCCTCCAGCCCCAACCCTCCCTTGCCCGCCCCCCTCACCCTAGACCTCATCTCCTCATGCTGCAAATGCCTGCTTCACCATCTTTCCAGCTAAGCCTTGAATTCTGAGGGGCTGAGACCTGGTCTCTAGTGTTCCCCATCGTGTTGGCCTCTTATACAGGTTTGGCACAGAACGGACCCTGGATATGTGCTTGTTGATAAGGGGGTGGGGTGGGAGTGGGATGGAAGGAGAGTGAAGAGAAGACCCATGAACTGATTCCTGGGCTGCACTGCAATTCCCACATCGAGACCCATGGAACGTAAAAGGGGAGAGCTGGAGAGGATGCAGAGAAATCGGAACCCACTTACACTGCCGGTGGGAATGTAAAAGGGTGTAGCTGCTTTGATAAACAGTCTGGCAGTTCCTCAGATGATTAAACACAGGGTTACCATAGGACCCAGCAAGTCCAATCCTTAGCCTGTACCCAAAATAAATGTCTGCGCAGAAACTTAAACACAGATTTTCATAGCAGCATTATTCACAATAACCAAAAAGTAGAATCAACCCAAATATCCCTCAATGGACAAATGGATCAACAAAATGTGGCCTATCCATACGACGGAATATTATTCAGCCATAAAAGGAGTGAAATATAGATGCATGCTATAACATGGATGAACCCTGAGAGCGTTAGTCTAAGGGAAAGAAGTTCGTCACAAAAGACCTCCTATTATATGATTCTAATCACTTGAAAGCCCAGAATAGGGAACTCTGTAGAGACAGGAAGTAGATTAGCGGTGGCCTAGGACTAAAGGTACAGGGTTTCTTCTTAAGTGATGAAAATATTCTAAAATTGACAGTGGTAATGATTATACAATTCCGTGAAGACACTAAAAACCACTGAAACCAATTAAAACTGGGTGAATTGTATGGCATATAGGTGATAGCTCAACAAAGCTATTAAAATACATACACAAAAGCAAGGAGACAGCGGGAAAGGCCCAGGAACAAGGCGGTATGATTGAGTATGAGAGAAGGATACAGAGGAGGCCAACAGGATCCAAAAAAGAAGATCCAGAAAATGCAAGACCAAGGCAGCAGGAGGCTGCCAGGAAGGAGGAGGAGCAGCGTAGCGGCAGAGCAGGAGGGAGGACTCTCCAGGGAAAGGAAGCAGAGGGCAGTATGTGGCTCAAACAAAGGATATGGGTTTTGGAAAGTTCTCTCCATTTGCCATGTAGCAGCTGGGATAGAGACCAGGTAAGGAGCTCTGACAGTGAGCGAGGTGAGCAGGAGAAGGGGCTACAGGGGTGGAGAGGAAGAAGAATTGCAGCACTGTTTCCTAAAGCCAGGTTCCTGAGGGCACAGCTCTGGAGGCTTCCGTAAAAAGGGGGTTGTGCTTCCAGAAAGCTGGAGACCTGCGTTCCTCAACCCTCCCTTGGCTGGCCCCAAGGCACACAAACACAGGTCAGGATCCAAGCCCTGCCGCCAGGGAAACAGTTGAGCATTGTACACTCAACTTGATTTGCCACAGAACCCAAACTTGATTTGCCACAGAACCCTCAGGTTCTCAGTTTACTTTTAATTTTGATCACCCTATTTATGATATCCATTGGAATGAATGTACCTTAGAATTTACTGTGGAGAAAGATCAAGCAGAAGTTAACATGTAGCCTCATAGCATGCGCCTGGCCCATGGTAGATTCTGAATGGATATGGATTGGATGGACCAATGGGTAGAGTGGATATTTACCAGCCAGGTTCAGGGCTCTCTGCCACCTCCTCACCTCACTCCAGGCTTTTTCGTCATGGGCATTTACTGAGCACTTACTGTGTATCAAGACTTTTATAAGCACATTGACCTTCACAACAAACTATCAAGTAATGTAATAGTTTGAATTGCTGTTCAATAAAGATCCACTCCCCTCCCCCTCCCATTATGGAAAGAGAATCATTTCCCTGCCCTGTTGATTGGGTTTGGCCAATAACATATTAGTAAATGTAACTCAATAGGGGTTTGTCATGTGCTTGCATGGATGGACTTGCCCTCTTTAGGCTCCTTTCTTTGCCATGAGAACAGACCCCAGAGAACCACTGGGCCAAAGACAATGAAAGACAAATGGAGAAGACTGTGCTTTATCCACAGCTTGGAGCCACATCTAGGAAGCTGTGTTAGTTTGCAAGCTGCTGGAATGCTATATACAAGAACTGGAACAGCTTTTGAAAAGGGGAATTTAATAAGTTACACTTTTACAGTTCTAAGCCTATAAAAATGTCCAAACTAAGGCATCCATGGAAAGTTACCTTAATTCAAGGAAGGTCAATGGGTCAGGAACACCTCTGTCAGCTGGGTAGTCACGTGGCTGGCATCTGCTGGTCCCTTGCTCCTGGGCTCCGTTGCTTTCAGTTTCTGTTCCAGTGGGAGCTCCTCATTTTGCTTCTCCGGGGCTGGCTTTCATCTCTTGGCTTCCGTTGGCTCTCTCCGGGCTCTGGCTTGCTTAATATCTCATGGCAACATCTGTTGGGCTCCAAGCATCTCCAAACCTCTTTGTCTCTGTTCCCCAAGTGTCAGCATCTGTGTCAAGTCTGCTCTGAAGTTTCTGTTGGCTCTGTCATCTCTGGCTCTCCAAAATGTTTCCTCTTTTAAAGGATTCTAGTTAACTAATTAGACCCACCTGAAATGGGTGGAGTCACATCTCCACCAATCAAAATGTCACACCCACAATTGGACATGCCACATCTCTGTGAAGAAAATCTAACCAAAAATTTCACACTACAGTACTGAATCAGGATTAAAAGAAACAGCTGCTCCCACAAGATTAGGTCAGGATTAAAACGTGGCTTTTCTGGGATCTTAATAGATCCAATCCAGCACAGGAGCCTAGCCTAGATAAACCAAACCAGAGCCAACCCATAGATGCAAAAGAGAGAGAAAAAAAAATGCTTGTTGTTGAATGCCATGAAGTTTTAGGATGATTTGTTATCCAGCAATAACTGAACAAAAAAAAAATACTACTCTAAACCCCTATTTTACATCTAAGGAAACTGAGGCAGTTTTGGTAACTGCCTCCATGAGATTTAGTTACTCAGATGTGTTCACATAACTAGTCAGTGACAGTCAAATTTCTGAACCCAAGCAGCCTAGTTCCAGAGCTTGCCAACATAGGGTAGGGGTTAGGAATCTTTTGATGAACAAGTTCCAAAAGCTTATTAACAAAACAAACCAAAAAAAAAGAAAATGTTCAGTTTATGTTCAAAGTCAACAGAAGATAGCACCTCAGGGCCAGATTTTGAACAGGTCGGGAAAATCCCAAGAATGAAATGAGTAAAAGAAGGGGCCTTGCCCGATTGGAGCTACGGGGTGATTCCAAGGGGAATCACCTCTGGGGAATGGGTTCCTTGGAGAGGAGTCCAGGGCACAGCAGAGCCAGCATCAGTGCTAATGAACAGTTGATGTCCAGCTGTGAAGTTAGTGGCCACCATCTGTTGATGGCTCTCGTAGGGGGCATCCCCACCAGCCCTTCGAGAAGAAGGCAAAGGGCCAAGAGGACAGTTCAGGAAGAAGAGGGGAGAGTCTGCACCCAGGAGTGGTAAGACAGCTCTCTGCTCTAGTTCCCAGAGTTCTGTCCTTTACAGGACTTCATGACCTTCCTATGCTTTTTTAGCAACCTCACTCGCGAGCAGAGTAATAAAGACAGAGAAGAGGGATGTGACTTGCTTAGGATAAAAACAATAATAAGTAATTTCCTGAGCCAATGGGAATCCAGATCTCTCTAGAGGACTGGATTAAACATGGTTTGAGGATGCCAGTGGGTGTTTGAATGTGAGAACTAGATCAAGTTCCTGGGATCCTAGTTTTCAGAAAGGAAAATGGAAACCCAGATGGGCTAATGGTGTGGCCAAAGTCACATGGCAAAGCCCACCAGGTTATTCGTCACCCAAACTCACTGTGATTTTTCTTCCTAGAAATACCCTAA
Organism: Myrmecophaga tridactyla; assembly: GCA_004026745.1. Taxonomy (NCBI): domain Eukaryota; kingdom Metazoa; phylum Chordata; class Mammalia; order Pilosa; family Myrmecophagidae; genus Myrmecophaga; species Myrmecophaga tridactyla. Next base: position 38,201 of record PVIY010016684.1, on the reverse strand, counting down.
GGCAAAACCCAGAAGCCATTTCATGCACTAAGATGTTCCTATTATCTATAATCATGAAAAAATAGAAACCTCTTTAATGCCAGCAGTAGGGAAATTCATCACATTTTTTTCGACCATATGTATATAGCCTAGACTGAGGCCCATTGAAAATTGAATAATTGATCTTTACAGGCTATGTTATTAGTCAGGTTTCTCCAGAGAAACAGAGCCAGCTGGATGAATAGATAGATACATAGATACATAGATAGATACATAGATACATAGATACATAGATACATAGATACATAGATACATAGATAGATAGATAGATAGATAGATAGATAGATAGATAGATAGATAGATAGATAGATAGATAGATATAGATGGATGGATGGATGGACGGACGGATAGACAGACAGACAGACAGAGAGAGATATAGATAGATAGATAGATAGATGGGTGGTTGGATGGATGGATAGATGGATAGAGGATAGAGAGAAAGAGAGAGAGAACTATATTAAGAGATTTATTATATTATTATGTATATCTGTTATATTAGAAGTTTATTATACAAATTGACTCAAGGAACCTTGGAGATTGACAAGTCTGAATTCCACAGGGCAGGCTGCAAGCTAGAAACTTTGAAAAAGATGATTCTGAAATCTGGCACATCTGAAATCTGTAGGGCAGGAAGTAAGTTGGAAACTACAATGAAAGTGAAATTATATATCCCAGGAGAAACTGCCTGGCTGAAATTCTTCTCTCTGACTGCTGAAATCCTCAGTTCTCACTATAAGCCTTCCAACTGATTGGATAAGAAGACCCCCTGCATTGCTTTGTCGATTGTAGATGCAATCAACCATAGATGCAATCAACTGACCAGTGATTTGTATCTATCTACGAAATGTCCTTACAGTATCAACCAGGCCAGTACTTGCTTGGCCAAACAACTGGACACCATAACCTACCCAAGCTGACACATGAAATTAACCATCACACATGCCTAGCTCCTGGCTCAGCCCTGGCACGTAGAGGCTGCTCACTCAATAATCTATTGAATGAAGGAAGAGAGCATCTGGTGAAGCAAGGGCAAATATGTAGGTCTTTTAACTCTCTACCTAGAGCTATTTATTTCTTCTGGCTTCTTTACCTAACACCTAAAACCAAAAGACCAATTCTAACGTCTAAATTGTATAGTTTGACATAGCCTTTCTCCGACTCTTTGGCCAATCTACCAGCTTGATAGGACAGCTTTTTCTAGCATCCCGCTCCTTTGCCCCTGTTGAAGTCGTGGCCCACAAGTTACAGTCTGCAAAGAGGTGGAGCAAAGAACCGGCAACCAAAAAACTCAAATTAACTCAAGCTCCTTAGTTATGTTTTACAAATCCATGAAGGGACACATAATCTACATCACTGTCCTTAAAATTCGCCTTTCCATTCCCGTCTGCTCATTACCCGGACAAGCCACTCCAATGTGTTATCCTCCAACAACCTGAAAAGTTCCTCCAGAGCTCTAAGTTGAGAACTTCTTGTCCATTTCCTTCTCCCCCTTTCTTCTTGATTTTGCCTACCAAGACCACCCAAAACTAGTCAAGAATCAGCAAAACTTCATTAGTGGACAGCAGGAAAGGAAAGGCCTGGAACACTCATTTATGAATAAATATGTCTCTTTAGTGGCTTCCTCTTACCCAAAGGATAAGTTTTACTTTATAGCTTCTCCTTTTTCATTTGATGTCTTCCTCATCCTATCCTCTTCCTACTTTCAGCTTTAATAAATCTACTATAAAGTGAACCGAAATAACTATGCTCCAAGCCTCACTTGTCCACAATTGTCAGGCTTGAGTGAAAATGAGTTAGGGGGATATTGGTTACCACCAGAATTCCCACTTTTAGTTTCCTGGCTGCTAAAACAAATGCCACACAATGGATTGGCTTAAACAATGGAAATCTTTTGGCTCATGGTTTTGAAGGTAGAAGGAGTCCAAAATCGAGACATCAACAAGGTTTGTTTCTCCCCAAAGATTGAGGCCTTCTGGGGCTGACTGCTGCAGATCCTTGGTCTTTGGCTTTCCGGTCATGTGGCAATGCACGTGGCAGCCTCTCCTGGCTTCTCTGAGTGTCAGTGACTTCCAGCTTCTTTCCTTGGCTTTCTCTCTCTGAGGCCTTCTCCATGAGGACTTTAGTCATAGGATTAAGACCCTTCCTGATTGAGGTGGGCCACACCTTCACTGAAGTGACCTCATCAAGAGGTCCTAGTGGGCGGCTGCCGTGGCTCAGCAGGCAGAGCTCCGATCTGCCGTGCTGGAGGTCTGGAGTTCGATCCCTGATGCCTCCTGCCCATATGCAAATATAAAAAAAAAAAAAGAGGTCCTAGTGACAATGGGTTCACACCCGCAGGAATGGATTCAATTAAGAACATGTCTTTCTGCGGTACATAGCTCCAAGCCACCACACCACTTTACCCAAATACGTGTGGTTTCTGTGAATTCTACGCTATAAATCCACACGTATTGCCAGTTGCTTTTTTAAGAGAGTCATTGTGCTTGGGGATAGTTTATCTACAGAATATGTTGAATTTGACATTGTCAGACGTTTACTTAGAACCAATACAAACTGGCAGCATCTGTGTAAAATATTAAGCACACCACATCATGAGTTTGATACAAGCAGTTACTACAACCTGTGCCCTTGAGAATGTGCCCTGTGGATCCTCATCTGACAGTTGGACTGTTTGATCACAGGTGATTTCAACTAATCAGGAGTCGTCAACACCTGGCCCCTAGGCTGCTACACACACAACTGGCTGTCTACACTGCCTCTCAGAATTCGCTAACCAGACTGTGTTTCCACCTGATTTGACATTTTCTAACAGCATAGATCAATTGGAAAAGTAAATTATCCCTGGTTAGTGACTAATAATAAGATGATAAGGGTATAACCACTGAAAATAAGTGTGTAGGAGCTGGAAAGAGCATGGCAAGAGCAGAAAAATTGAATCAAGTTATGGGGGGAAAAATCACAAGCGGATGACTTTGCAAGAAGGCAAAGAGCAGTTCATTTGGCTTCAGAATTAAATTATTTCTCTGTTGTAAATGAATTTAGCACGGCACAATGTAGGAAAATGTATTTAAATGATTATTGAACTTATAAATCCAATAAATCATTATGATCTTACCGAGATGACTTAGTTCACTTTCTTTGAGCCTATAAATGCCTTGCCACGGTCAGCAGAAAGATCTGATCCCAGCTGCTCTTCTTTTTTTCTCTGGTTTTTTTTTGGTTTTGGGGTGCATGGTCGGTGAATCAAACCCTGGTCTCCCACATGAGAGGTGAGCAGTCCACCATGGAACCACCCATGCACCCTGGCCGCAGCCCCTTTTCCCAGACAGCTCGCATCCTCGTCCACTGTGCTCCCCTGAAGGAAGGCCATGCCGACCTTCGTTCTGTTCTTATCTCAGAGCCTTTGCACTTGCCAGTCCTTCTGCCTGGAACATCTTCCCCAGTCCCCGTGCAACTCCTCGTCGCCATTCAGGTCTCAGCAACTGGGGTGGGCCATCCTTGGGTACCCGAGCCCTTTCATCCTCAGCCCCACCGTCTCCCATTACCACGCTTTCCCCGTAATCCTGCTTTTTTCTCCTTCAAAGCTCTTCCTACTATATGGAATAATCTTGTCATATCCAGCTCTTCGCTTACAGGTCCATTGGAAGGAGCGAGCAGGGCCATGGAGAAGACTAGATTCAAATCCTAGCTCTGCCACTTGCTAACTGTGATTTTAGGCAAGTTTCTGAATCTTTCAAGGTATCCTTTTTCCCTCTACAAAAGTGGGGTAACAATACCCATCTCATAGGGCTGTTGTGAGGCTTTGGTAAGTAAATTCATTGAGTATGAAGCAATTAAAACATTGCCTAGTACATAGTAAGTTTTGCATTCATTTTTGAACTTTTATCATGGAATGTTTCAAATATATATGAAAGTGCAGAGAATAGCATAATAAAACCCCGTTAACCCATCACTGAGAATCAAAAACTATCAACTCATGGCCAATCTATTGCACCTATATTTCCATCCATTTCCGCCAACCCTAGGTTATTTAGAAACAAATTCCAGACTTTGTATAATTTTAGGGGTTCTGTTTACAATGGAGCTACAATTTCATTACCACACCAAAAAATAATTAACCCAACAACATTGGAACACTTTAAAAATTGAACTTTTGTCTACCTTGCCCATCACCATACCCCAAGACCCTAGAACAAGAGCTGGTACATAGTAAGTGTTCAATAAACTAGGTGTTGAATAAATGAATGGCTTATCACTGCTTCAAAGGCCTCAAGTATGACTACCCCCTAGGGGTTCAGTACCTCTGAATTCACTTGGACTCATCTATTCTGAACACATTTTCAGATTAACTACTTTTGGTGTTAATACTATTTAATATCTTTTAATGTCCTGGGGGTGGAGGGACAGGAAGCATTGGAGAAGGAAAAGAGCAGAACAGTATTCAACACATATTTCCTGCTTCCCAACTGAATGCTTGACCCCATGCTTGGCCTCTTACTACAGTAAGGGTCCAGAGGCGACTAAAGCACCATTGAAGTAATTGATCTCCAAGTTCATGCAGAAAAGCAAAAACCCAGGAATAAATAGAGCACATGAAAGAGAAGAATATTGGAGAAGAATTTGGCTCACCAGAGCTCAGAACACATTAAGGGCCCTAAAATAAAATCAAAATGCTTGTTGCAAAGCAGCAGCACATAGATCAGTGGGACAGAACAGAGGGGTCAGGACTGGATCAAAGCATATATGATAATTTAATATGTGGCAGAGATGAATTTCAGCTTGGAAAAGAAGCTATTGTATAATGATGCTAACACAGCCAGCTATCTTTTCTAAGAAAGTTGAAACCCAATCCTACATCATATACATAAATAATCAGATGAATTGAAAAATTAATCGTAAAATAATTTAAATAATAAATATCCTGGAAGATAATCTAGGAGATGACAGGAGCAGTATTGATTGGGGTATAAAAAAACAAGAAAAACATATTTTACTATGCAAAATTACTTTTGTGACAACATATCATACACAAAGTCAATATAAAAATAAGAGATTCGAGAATAAAACTGCATTCAATACAGATATCAAACGAATATCTATAACATGCAAAGAGCTCTTACAAACTAATAGGAAATTAGGGAGGAGAATTAGAGTCAAGCAAAGGGCAAGAATAGGCAAAACCCAGGCCAAAATCCAAAAGACCGACAAACAAATGAAAAAAATGCGCAAACTCACTGATGGTACAGAAAATTGAAATTAAAGCAACTGTAAGATTTCATTTTGTCCCTAACAGGATAGAAAAATAATAATAATAATGCTAGCACCTATTGCTCGAGTGGATATAGGGAAATAGTAGACTCGTGAATCATTGGCGAAAATGTGAATTGTTACAACATTTTTGGAAAGCAATCTGGCAACATTGAATAAAATAAAAAAAAAAAAAGCAAAAAACGCATATATCCTTCGTTTGAAGGATCCCACTCCTAGAAATCTATTCCACTGAAGTAAAAGCTTCAGTTGGAAGGTTGTTTATTGCAGCACTTTTTATCATAGCAAAACAAAACAGGAAATAAAATGAATGCCCAATAGAAGACCCAATGAAGAAATTATAGTATTTCCTCACTAGGAATATTATGCCACTATTAAAAGAATGACTAGAACTACACCAGCTGACTTGGGGAGATTTCTATAACTGTTGTTTGAATGAGTAAAGCAAGATGCAGAAACAGCCTCACATAATCACATACTGTAAAACAATGACCCAACTCCCCATATGTGCATTTGCGCACGTATATTCACATGTGACTATTATTTGCATGAACATGCAGAAATGCACAGATTGGCAACATGCATATGGGAGCATGGGAGGGAGGAGAGAGAGAAGTAAAAAAGAGTGAAAAAGAAGTAGCATGTATGATATTGTCCCATTTACACCCTTTTGCAAATTATCTCCCCATGTATTAACATATAAAGACAAAGTGAGATGTGGGAGAATGAACAGCAAGAGAGACCGGGGCTTGTTCAGAGGGTAAAGGGAAGTGTCTTTGGAGGTCAGTGTGTGTGTATGGGGAGGGGAGCCAGGAGGAGGAGGGAGAGACGATGGATGAGACGGGGAAGCCCGGCCAGACCTCGCAAGCCTTGTGCAAGCCTCATTATCGGTTCGAAGCAGGAATGCTACCATCTCACGCCGTCACTGAGTGCTCTCTGTGCCATACGGTACTGGGGGCTTGATAGGAATTGATCCACACTGTCCTGAAAGAGTCATTATTATTTTTCCCATTTCCCAGATGAAGAAACTGAGGTTCAGAGAGGGTGGAAGCAGCTTCCCAAGGCCACTGGGACTCTGACTCAGTCTTTTGACTCCAGGCCCCGTGTTCTTTTCACTTTGGTCTACACAACTAAATATAATCCCCCAGTGGCCAGGGCTTCTAGGCACAAGCCTGGCACTCCCAGCGTGGGGCGGGGGATGGTGAGGGCTCAGTAGATTCCACCTTGGAGAGCAAAAGTGGGGGAGGTGTTGACCCACAGAGCCTCTCCCCATTCTGGGGGCCCTGACGGAGTGACAGTGACGGCAGGGGACTTTGCTGACAGGCAGAGCAGCATACAAATCATGGCTCTGCCGTTTGCTGGTTGTTTGGCGTGGCATGTTCACCTCCTAACTCCCAGTTTCCCCCAAGGTTTTTGCAGCAATAAAGGAAAAAGTGCCCTGAGCATTGTAGGCTGTCCATAAATATGAGACTATACAGTATGACAGCCTCAGAGCTGGAATCTTCACTCTATGGCTCATTAGATGCATGGCCTCGGGCAAATTGTTCAACCTCTCTGTGCCTCAGGCTCCCCATCTGTAAAATGGGGACATAACGGAACTTCCTTTGTGGGCTTGAGGATTAAAGGAGTTCTCATGACGCAAAGCGTACCTGGCACAGCCTGTGCTCAGCAAATGTCACAGTGACTGGATGACGGACGGTGCTACGTCTATCATTAAAACAATATGTAGCTACTGTCACTTTCTCACCTCTTTGCGCTCCTTCCAGCCTACTTCCACCCTACCCCGTTTATCAACAGGCACATTCTATGCCAAACCTTAAAGAGGTCAAGGATACGATGGGGAACACAAGGGACAAGGTCTCGGCCCCCCAGAACTCAAGGCTTAGCAGGAAAGATGGTGAAGCAGGCATTTGCAGCACCAGGAGGTGGGGGTTAGGGTGAGGGCTGGAGGGGAGTGGCTTCACTCCCGCCCATCCCCTCAGGGACCCTCTGCAGGAGAGGGCGTTGTCGTGTGAGCACCTAGTGGGTGCCTCTCCTCAGATAACAGAGTGGGCAAAGCTCTGTACACACTTCCAAGGGACTCCAAGTGACACTGGGGGATTCACACACTGTGGATTGTTGACGAGGAAGCTGCTTTAGAGAAAGAGGAAACTGACATCCTGAAAACCCATCAGGTGTCAGGAGAGGGAGCCTTGTCCACCCACGCAGCCTGTTCCCAGCTGGGCCTGGCTGGAACTGAATGCAGGGCTGGGTCACACGTCATAGGGGCTCAGAATCTGGCTATGTACAACCACCATGAGCACGGAGCACTCTGAGCGGTTTGGACCATTTCTGTAAGGAGCCAGGCCAGCCACAGTTACGGAATTGCTGCCAAGCTTGAAAGAACACAATAACAAATCACTCATAATGACACCTCACCAGAACTGGCAAGCTCCCCACTCAGTCCTCACGACAAACCCAGGGAGCCACCATTACGCCCATTTTACAGATGAGCTAACAGAGGCCCTGAGAACTGGACTGCCCTGCCCCAAGTTCCTGTAGCTTGTAAGGTAAGGGTGGAGCCAGGGTCTCTAGAGCTCTTGGCCCTCCCACCACCTAGGCATAGGTGTGCAGCCTGTTCGCCTTCCCCGTATATTGGTCTTTGAGTCTATATCTCAATGTAATGCCAGCTTCTCCTTCACTAGCATCCAAGGCCTAGAAAAGGAACTTTGCCAAACTCAGAACTGTTTGCTATTGAGCCACCCCTGGATGTGATCAGTGCACCTTTAAGCTAGCAGGGTAAGAATGCCCCATTTCCAAAAGGCTAGATGGTGGGCTATGGTACTGCTATTCAGTAAGAGGTAGGAACAAAAGCCACCTCCTCCATGAAGTCTTCCCTGTTTGTCTCCTCCTATGCTGTGCTCCTGTTTACCCCTGGACCTCCCTTGATCACTGTGCCCTCCATCATTGGCTCCTGCATCATTACAGGCCCAGATTTGGTTTTGTTCATCTTTGTACCCATTGCACAGAGTTTGGCACACAGTAGGCCTTGATCCAAGGACCAGGCTGACCTGGCCCCACCTCCCTTTCCAGTCTCATTTCCAGCCAGCCCCCTCCTAGCACTTTGGTAAAATAGAATTCCCTGTGTCTCCCACAAACACTCCGTGCACTTACCATGATTGCCCTTGAATAACTAGTTGTGGAATCACTTACTTTAGCATCTGCCTCCTGGAAATGTGCTCCTGGAGGCAGGGATGTCGCATCGTCAGTCTTGTTTACTGATATGCCCTGCCTGTAGTAGGCGCTCAACAAAATTTCACCTCTCATATCTTTGGACCTATCATTCCCTTTGCCTAGGAAATCCTCCCCTGGAGTTCTCTGCCTCCTTGTCCCCACTTATCCTTCAAAACCCAGCTCAACTGTCACCTGCTCTTGGAAGCCCTGCCGAGCACCCGGGTGGAGTTCCTCGCCCTCTACGTGGACACCCCCATGTGCCTCCCTCCGCCCTCCACACCCATCTCCCCACATTCTATCGCATTCCAATTGCACGTCTTTCTCCACTTGATTATGATTCCTTCCGAGCAGGGATCACATCTTTCTCATCTTGGTATTTTGCTCAAAGTACATAACACCCAATAAAAGCTCAACATGCAGCTAATATTTATCTAGGGCTTACTATGGAGTAGGCTCTGGAAGTACTTTTTTGTATGTTATTTTATTTAATTACCAAAACAGCCCCTGAGGCAGGCAACCTGCCCCCGTTTTTGCAGAGAGGACAGCTGAGACTTTGGAACGTCCGGTAGCTTGTTCGAGGCCGTGCAGCTAGGAGCCTCGGAACTGGGACCCGAGGCCCGGCTGCCTGCTCTGCAGCCTGCACCTCTCCAGGCCCTGCCACCTCAGCCATCGCCTGCACCTTGCTCTGCCTGAAATCCACGCAGAAAGGAGTCATCGCTCTTTTCTTTCTTAATTCTCCCCTCTCTGGGTTCCACCTTGCCTGGCAACCTCTGAAATCCAACCTGCTCCTCTCAGAAACCTCCAGGCCCTCCCCCCAGTGCAGAGCTCCAGGCCAAGCCCTTCTTGGATCTTCCAGCCAGGCTGTTCCCACTTCCTCCCTCCTATTCCCTGTCTGAGCCTCCCCTCTCTCCCTTGCAACACAGGGATTCTGCCATTCAGTCCATACTTATTTATTGAACACCTAATATGTGCTGGACATCGTGTGAGATGCAGGGAATGTAATAGTAACACAACCAAGCCCCTCGTGGCGCTTACGCTATAAATAAGAAAATGAACATAGAGGTGAGGTGAGGGGTGCCGCTGAAGACTAAGGAGAAAAATTAAGGCGGTAAAGAGTGAGTGAGGTTGGGGCAGGGTTGGTCGGTTTGACCTCTCTGAACAATCACTGCAGGAAGTGAGGGAATGAGCTGGTTGCTGGGCAAAGAGCGTCCCAGACAGAGGAACCAGGAGGCAAAGCCCTGTAGGTAGGCTCAGGACCCAGGAACAGAAGGAGGCTGGTTTGGCTAGAGGGGAAGGAAGGAGGAGGAGGAGAAATGGAAGAGGAGAGGACGCGAGGCACCTGCTCACCCAGGCCATTGGGGATCCATTCTCCAGTCCCTCCCAAATGTGCCCGCCCAAGTGTGCTGCCTGCATCTCACTTCCTTCATCCGCTACTGGATTCCTTCTTCCCTGCAAGTCGCTAGAAATAACCTCTTCTCCCCTGCATCATCTGTCTGTTAACTTTTTTTCTCTTGCTGGTCCTCCACACCTTTATCTATCGTTTTGTATTTTTTTAAATTTATGACTCTATGACTTTATTATGAATTTTCCATCATAGTTTTCTAAATTTTCCATCATAGCTGAGTTCCGGGTGAAATCCCACACCAGCCCATGGGGCAGCATCTTGAACAACTCAGAGCTTGGACTGGGGGTGGGGGAAGTCTGCGGGCAGCGTCCTGAGTGGGCAAGTGACTTCTCTGTGGAATTCTTGTCCTGTTACTTCTGCACATGCGTTTTCTGCTTCCAGGTCTCTCCAGGCTCAGAACTCACCACTCTCCCGACATACACCCTCCCACCCCACCCCCAGTTCCCGAGGACTTGCCCTGCCCCACTGTCCCAGCCCCCTTCGGCAGCAGAGATTTGGGGCTTCCTAGGGCTTCCCCAGCAGCTCCCAGCACTGCAAGGAGTAAAACCTGCCGCGTCTGGCAGCAGCTACTTCCTGGCCAGCCCCATTTGGGCCTCTCTGCAGTGGATGATCCAGCGTGGGACTAAACAACTATGCAAACTGGATTCTTTGGGTCATTTGCGGTGGCCCAGGTGTGGGATTGAGAGGGCAAAGCAGGCCCAGGAAGAAGAGGGTGGACAAAGCCAGCCACGACAGCACTGGCTTTCCTACAGCTGCTGCTGGAGACCACCTCACCCCCTGCACACTCCTAGTCTTCCCACCCACAATTTGGGCCACCCTCCCCCTTCGCCTGGCGCCTACCTTTCCAACAGTCAGGGACTTCTAGAGACCTCCTTTTCAGTGGCAAAGTCTCAATTATCCTGCTCAAGAGAACTGACATTTCCTAATCTCTTGTTATTTCCCAAACACTTATCAACAAGATTTCCCTTGGTTAATCCCTACAACCTCATTCTCTTTCATGTATTCAAAAAACATTCACTGAGCACCCACAATATTTCAGGCACTTTTGAGGTATTGGGAATACTGCAATGAATAAAACAGACATGGTCTGACATCCTGGGGGTAGCAGGCAGGTGGGGAGAGATTTCAGAAAATAAATAAGAGAAGGTTGCAACTAAGCACTATGATGAAAACAAAGCAGGCTAATGTCCTGTGGAGTGACCATTTTAGATTGTGTCACACCACCGCTGAGCACTCTCTGTGCTATACAGTACTGGGAGCTTGATGTGAATTGATCCACACTATCCTGAAAGAGTCATTATTATTTTTCACATTTCCCAGATGAAGAAACTGAGGCCGGGGCTGGGGCAGGGGAAGCACCTTCCCAAGGCCACTGGGACTCTCAGTCTTTTGACTCCAGGCCCCATGTTCTTTTCACTTTGGTCTACACAACTAAATATAATCCCCCAGTGGCCTGGGTTCCTAGGCGCAAGCCCAGCACTCCCAGAGTGGGGCAGGGGTGAGCTCAGTAGATTCCACCTTGGGGAGCAAAAGGGGGGGAGGTGGTGACCTGCAGAGCCTCTCTCCTTTCTGGGGACCCTGATGGAATGACGGCAGGGGACTCTACCTATGGGCAGAGCTGCATAAAAACCATGGCTCTGCTGTTTGCTGGTTGTTTGGCTTGGCATGTTCACCTCCTGTGTCCCAGTTTCCCCCAAGGTTTTTGTAATGATAAAGGAGAAAGTGCCCTGTGCATTGTAGTCCATCCAACAATGGCCTCTCTGGAGATGCTATTTAAGCTAAGACCTGAATGACAAGCTGGAGACCCAGCTCATCTTCCAACAGAGGGAAGAGCAAGTGCAAAGGGACCTAAGTAAAAACAAATTTATTACCCCATTTACAGGAAAGTGAGCTCAGAGTAGCATAATCACAGCCAAAGTTCGCACAGTTAGCAGCAGAGCTGGGATTCAAACCCAGGTCTCTCTGACTCCACCTGTTCTCTTCCCACCTCATTGCTCCTGCCCAGGAAAGGGCCACAGGAAAATAATCCAATGAATGTCCCTTAGTCTTGGGCACAGGGGTCCCTTGGGCCCCAGCCTCAGCCTTCCTATCCACCCCCATCACCCATCTTTCTCCTCCATCAGTCATAACAACCTCCTTGAGTTTCCTCAGGGTTTCATACCTCTTTATTTACTCATATGCCCTTGCTTTCATTGCCCTCCTCTCCTCCTTGACCAACTGTAATCTTTTTACCGGGCTTTTGAGGGTCAACCAAAACAAAACCTTCTGAGACACTCCAAGACAAAATTAAACGTTTCCTGCCCTGGACTCCAAGAGCACATTGCTTCACTTTGTTCATTCATTCATCAAATACACGTTGTGGACCTACTATGTGCCGGGCAAGCCCAGACAAACAACAATTCCAAAACACAAAAAAGTATGCCACAAGAAAAGAAGTGTGGGGCGTGGGAGCACACAATGGGGACTATGGAGCACCACAGCCCTCCACCAGGGTAGGTCACCCTGCCCTGGAATTAATGGTCTACTTGCCATGCTCTCCACATTGATTGAGTACCTACTATGTGCTAGGTACTGTTCTAAGTGCAGGAACTCCAACTATGAACAAAGCAGACCCAAATCCCTGCCTTTGTGAGGCTTATATTCTAGTGGGGCTAGAATGTAATTGCATGAATTCTTTACATTCCAGATTAGTTCTTTAAGAACCTGAGAAAAGGGGAAAGAGGGAAAGGGGTAGGAAGAATCAGTAGAATGTCTCAAAATTAAGAACTCTACCAAAGCAGAACTTTGGGTTTCCCACATCCTCACAGATACTCCAAACTGCTCCTTCCTCACATTGTCCATCGCAGTAATAGACACCAGTATTCATCAATTTTCTCCAGAATACTTCCAAATCCCTCCACTTTTTTCATTCCCCCATTGTTATTACTCTCATCTGGGCCACGACTAGCTCTTGATTAGAGTCTCCCTGCCTCCAGGCTTGTTTCTCCCTTTCCATAGTCCACCAGCCTCCTCCAGGTGGTTTCTATTGCTCCAATCTCCTTCCCATGACCTCTTAACTTAAAACATCTTAAGTTAAAACATCTCCTATCATGGTCTTTAGATATGCCATACTTGGTATTTTTTTCCTTTAAACTTGCCAGTCATCTTTTCTTCTGTGGGGATACTTCTGGAACTTTGTATATGCTGTTCCCTCAGTTTGGATTGTTCTTCCTCTCCCTGGTTCCTACATCCAACCACCGCCATCTTGGCCTCGCTAACTCTTTCTCGTTCCTCCATCTCTACTTAAATGTCATATCCTCAAGGAGGATGTCCCTCATCCCTGAGGTTGCACTGGGTCTCCCTGCTCCATGTTCTCACAGTGTCCCCCAGGTAACATTCTCTTCACCGCAATGCCTCTATTCCTTACTTTTCCACCCCTCCTGCATGCCTGCGTGTCTTTGAAGGCAGGGGCCCTGTCTTCCCACTCAATATCCACAGAAATTAGCATGGTACCTGGCATGTGGTAGGTACTCATTTATTGAACAAATGAGTAAACTATGGGATTTGGAGCTAGTAGGACTTGAAGCAGTGCAAAACGTTCAACTCTCTGCTGTTCCCCTTCCTTGATGTATAAGTTTGGAACTTGATATATGACCTTTTTAACCCTCCATTTACTCATCTATAGGAAAAGATACTAATTCACATTTGTAGGATTATTGTAGGGTTAAGTATAGGAATATGTGTGGACCTACAAGTTAGGTCCACGCGGTACCTACAAGTTACTTCCCAAATGTTTGCCAAAGCTATGAAAGAGAAGTAGAAAGCCCCGAGGTGATACCCTGTGCTCAGAAAGCTCATCCCTTAGGTCAAAGCTCAGTGATTAACATCACAGACTCTCAAGCTGGGCTGCTGGACCAGACTCCCAGTTCTGTCCCTCACTAGACTGGGTAACTGTAGGCCAGATGCTTAAACCATTATGTGACTTAGTTTCCTCATCTGTAAGACAGAAATAAGGAAGGTACCTACCTCACAGGATTGTTGAGGGATTCAGCTTAGAACAGTGCACGGCACACAGCATATGCCCAATAAACATTTTATCTGTTGCCATTGATACTAACATGTGATGCTGACACCGTCTCTGTAAGGTTCATATCTGTGGTCCCCTTGACAGATGAGGAAGCAGATTTGCAGAGAGGTTAGGTAACTGCCCAAGGTCAAACACTGAGGAAATGTTTAAAGCCAGGTCTCCTGTGCCCAAATCCCATGTTATTTCCACTCCATAGAAGAAGGAGCTCAAAATAGGCCTGTGGCATTTCAGCTAATTTCCTCTAAGCTCTTCCCATGTAACCAACCGCAGGCACATAAAGTGGCTCCCCTAAGCACATCCATTCAGCAGCTACTAACTGCGTGTGCCTAGTGGATCTGAACTATCTCAATGGGTCTTACGCCAAGCCAGTTCTTTCCAGGTCTCCTTTCCTGTCTGCAGAAGAGATCTAAGGGGTAAGGTTCAGCTGAGAAGGGAGGAGGACAGTGGCGCATGAGTTAGAAGAAAGAAGGAGCTGGAGAGCAATCTGGATGTAAAAGCAGAGAGGAGAAATGGAAGGAAATTCTCATGTATTGATTGCTAGGCACTTCACCTATATTACACCATTTAGTCCCCTGCTATAATCATTCAGCCATTGTTTATCAAGCACCCACCATGTATCAAGCTCTGTACTAGGTCATAAAGATATAATGGTGAACAAGACATGGCTGTTGACCTCAAAGGGCTCACAGGTCAGTGAGGGAGATGACATGTGCACTAAAATGCTGCAAATGTGGTGATAAGGGTTCTGAACAGCACCATAGCAGAGCAAAGCAGGGTATGGCCAGGAGTAACTTCAGAAAGAAGAGGCAGATAATAATGTGCCCGTTTTACAGATGGTAAAATTGAGGCTCAAGAAAGCTAACTACTTTGGTCATGCAGTTACCAAGTAACAGTCAGGCTGTGCCCCCAGGCTGTTCTGGCTCCAGAAGTCCCTGTTCTCTCCATGCTGGCAGGCTTTACTTTTCTCAGTGATTATCTGGCCAGAAGATTAATCAAATGCTGCTAAAGCTGCAGCCACTGTCAGTGGCTAAGATACTAGCAGCTTCTGTGGACAAAGAGAAGCAACTGAGTCTCTGTTGCTGATTCTTCTTGAACAAAAGGTCCACTGGGTTCATCTGAAGGCAGGGAGGGGATGTCCCTATCTCCAGTCTGAAGCGACTTCTTGGACAGGTAACCAAGATGGCAGGAAGAAAGGGGAAGGGGCAAGTCTTTCTGGCTCACATGTATACACAACAGGCCTCTTTGCCTGCCCCTCACTTTTCCCTCAGGGATAGGGGCCAAGAAAATCATCCAACTGAATCCCTGCCTGAACTTGCTAGGTTTG
Organism: Myrmecophaga tridactyla; assembly: GCA_004026745.1. NCBI lineage: Eukaryota > Metazoa > Chordata > Mammalia > Pilosa > Myrmecophagidae > Myrmecophaga > Myrmecophaga tridactyla. The sequence continues at coordinate 22,886 of PVIY010016684.1, read as the reverse complement.
CTGCTAGCTAGGATCCACAGATCAGCACCCACATACCACCATCCCAATTCCCATCCCCATCCTCACAGGACAAAAATCAAAGTGCAGAAATCCTCAATCTGCAAACATAGCTCTTGCTCTACCTTACAGGTACATTAGCAGAGGTTGCTGAAATCTTGGTTCTGCTCTCCAGACTCCAGAAGCCTCCCCTGGTGCCAGAAGCACAGCAACCCCCCATTGTAGGAGTCCCGCTCTCCTGAGAAGGGAACAGAGAGTGGCAGCAGGGAAGTATTATGCAGCATGGAGAAACAGGTAGTTTTTTCTATGCCAAAAAGAATGTACCAGCTGCAAGCTGACTCCGAGCTGAGGGAAAGAAGTTAGGCAACAGGCTTTACACCAAAGAAAGTCTGTTTTTAACTCAGTCGTCTTTTATCTACTCCTTGGTAATCACCAGATCACTGAGCAATTGCCAAGCACAATATTATCTTGATCTCAAGACAATAAGGGACAGGAGAGAAGAAAGAATGTAATTATTGAATTATGAAATTGAAACATCTTTAACCTCCCACCTTACCCATCAGACTCACACCACTTTCTACACCAAAAGAAAAAAGAAGAAAGAAGCGCACCCACTTCATGCCTCACGTGCTCTCACTCACTTAACTATGAAATTGATCAAAGGAAATTGTGATCAGTTGCAGCAGTTATTTGATGTGCTTCTTTTTTCCAGGGGTCACATTAAGGAAAAGTTGCACATGCAGAAACAAGAGGTGACACTTCAATTAACCCAAGTAAATTATTCTGTTGAGAAGAAGGGAAGGTTGTGGCACGTTTTGATGTTCATAGCAGGGAGATTTTTATCTCTTCCAACCCAGTTTATGGATGACATAGGAAACTTAGAAGGATTCACGTTTCACATACTTCCTCTGAAAACGTGTTTATCCTTGAAATAAAAACGATTACAAAAGCCTCACTCACTCTGTTTTACACCCCTTTCCATGAATAATCTTTCCAAAATGTCTGCTTGTAGGCTAAAGATTTGGAATTTCATGGAAAACTACAGACAGTGCAATGCACACCCATGTTAGCCAGAGAGAGACAAAGAGACGAGAGAGGAAAAACAGAAGGGTGATGCATCTAACGTGCCAAAAAAAATTAAACAACCCCCCCTCCCAACAGGAAAGAGAAAAACAGTTATTTAAAAAAACACATAGAGATCATGTTTGTAATTACCCATTCAGGTTATATTTTCACGCCTTCCAGGCAGAGAAAGGGCTGGTTGAAGTTTGGTGCCCCTCTAATTGTGATAGGAGGGTTGTATTTGAAGATCTGGGCACGTAGAGATGGAGTGAGAAGGAGGCAGAACTGGAAGAAACACCAAGGGGAGGGGGGGGGGGGCTAGAGGGAGAGAGAGAGAGAGAGAGAAAGAGAGAGAGAGAGAGAGAAGCTATCCCTAGCTACGCCTTCCTCTAAGCTCCGGGAGCCCAGGAGAGAGCTCATTTCAGATTTTAGGATTTGGGAGAGGGGTAAAAAGCGAAAAGGCAGTCCCGGCTCCGCCTTGGCCTTGCTGTCCCTGAGGGGAGGGAGGACTCGCGCCCCCCGCCTGGCGGGCCGCCCTGCGAGCCGCGGAGCGCGCGGAGCAGGCGGCGCAGGGAGCTGTCCACTTCAGCACCACCCGGTAATGCAGTAGGTGGGAGCGCCTCCGCCCGGGGCCGAGCCGGCAGGGAGTCCGGGCGGGAGGGGGGGCAGGCGGGCGGCCCATCCTGCAGCAAGACGCCGGTTCCCTGGTTTCCAGGAGCTTTGCAGAGAGGGGGAGGGAAACCCGCCTCGATTCTCCGGGAGAAACCCCTTCCCTCCCCCTTCGCCAACACTACCCCCGCCACCAACAACAATAACCGCCGCCGCTGCTCTTCCTGCCGCCACCGCCGCCGCCGCCGCCGCCACCGCCGCCGCCGCGCCTGCCAGCCCTGCTGCTGCCGCCGCTGCTGCTGCCGGGGCAAAACCATGGAAGGCGAGACCCCCGCACCTGTTCAGCTGAGATCAAGGGCTTACAGAATACTGGGAAGTCTGGTCTGAAAGGAAAGCGCCCGAGACCCCCAAGGAAGAGAACTGGGGAAGGAAGGGTTTTCATGGCGCAGGCCGCAGAGCCGAGAAGGAAGACGGCAGGCTGCATCCCGGCTCTCACAGTCTCTAACTGTCTAGGTCCCGACCATGAGGGATTGTGTTGAGAATGCGGCTGTTCCCTGGTTCACTGTGGAAGCCATCTCCAAATTAGCTGTCACATATGGAAACTGGAGACCAGAATTTTAGGAAAAGAGATTAAGGCATTTCACTTGGGGGGGTGGGGGGGTGTCTTTTTATTTAATTTTTTTTTTCCTTTTTTAAAAAAAAAAATCACTGCAACTGGAACAGTTTCTGATCTCAAAAGGCAAGCCTCTCTTCCGGTGTGATCTTTATAATTTACACTCTTTTCCGTGAGCTTTCTTACCTCCCTTTTTTAAAAAAAAAAAATAATATATATATATATCTCCATATTCTCTATTCACACAAATACAAATATTAGTAGTGGAATTATTTTTATTTTTACTTTTATTTTTTGCTTTAGTACTTGCACCCTCACACACACTCTCCTGAAAGCCAGAAGTCGGTTGGGTGTTTATATAATGAAGAATTATGGGGCTCTTTGATCGAGGTGTTCAAATGCTTTTAACCACCGTTGGTGCTTTCGCTGCCTTCAGCCTGATGACCATAGCTGTGGGGACTGACTATTGGCTCTACTCCAGAGGCGTTTGCAAGACTAAAAGTGTCAGTGAGAATGAAACCAGCAAAAAGAACGAGGAAGTTATGACCCATTCTGGATTATGGAGAACCTGCTGCCTAGAAGGTATTTGATGCCCCATCTCCTCCCCCTTTTCCACCCCACCCCCTCCCCCTCTTCACTCCCCATTCCCCACCCTCCTCCAGATAAATCCCCTTTGCATTCCACCATTTTCCTACTTTACTCCTTCCACCACAGATCAAGGTTGGTGGGGTTAGTTTAGAGGAAAGAAGATCAATAAGCAAATACCATACTCTACTCTCCTGCCTTTACCACCCCCCTTTTCCCTAAACCTCTTCATTGGAATAATCTATGGTATGTTGAAAACAGCAAGACATTGTCTTTAAAGTCAGATATGCTCTGCCTGCTTTGGAAACATTAGGATTTGCCATTTGGTTTAGCATTACCATCTATGAGAGGGAAAAAGAAATTATTCTCTCGACTCTCCTCTTCTTTTCGTAATGAAGAATTTGAAAATACTCTTCCATGCGCCCTCCTCTTTCCCTTAGTCCCCAAAAGTCTCAGACACATCATCATCTGCAAGTCTCGTTTTAAAAAAACTGTTATTTCCAAGAATCCTTATTTGGTAAATCCTAATTTTTCCAGGATCCTAAGCTGAGTTCAAGAGCATTTCGTCATGTCTATGAGCCACACATATTTTTCGAGGTGACTGGTTGTTCGAGGCGTGTATGTGTGTTATAACATTTACAAAGTCTAAAAATACATATGTCTCTCGCAGGAAACAAGCTTAAGTTCTAATAAACAGCAATTCACTTGCAGGTTAGGCTGAGAAGCAATTCACTTGCACACGGAGTGACATGTCTGTTATCCAGAAGTGAGTAGAGTCAGCATTGCAGCCAGCTGGAGAATCAGACATCGTGCAGGCAGGCAGGGAGGGAGGCGAGGGCACGGGGAGGTTGAATGGGGGAGTAGAGGGGCGGGGGTGTCAGCGGTTTGCTTTTATTCCGAAAGGCGGTTCGGGGTGTGTGTGCATGTGCGTGTGCTATAGGTGAAGAGGGTTGCCACCGTGTGAAGCCTGGGCCATCAATCAGGCCACAGATGAAGGCATGTGCTTCTGAAACATTAATAAACACAGAAAAGGTGGGGGGTAACTCTTGCTCATCATACAACCTGCATTTAGCAACAGACTTTAATACAGGGGAATGCCTTTGAATGGCTATGTATGTCTGGTGTGCACAAGCTAAAGCCACACACAGGAAGACATGCACAGAAAGATACACATGTTTCTGTGTGGCTAGAAATGCTTATGTGTTTTGTTTCTGATATGAACCAATGCCGGAGGCCGTTTGAGGCAGCGTCAGGAAGCGGGGACTGCAGGATTGTTGGTTAAGCTCAACATGGGATGGTGGTGCAGGGAGTTTAGATTAGGAGATGGAGGAGAAAAGAGGGAAAGGAACTGGAGAGAGAGGAATTGATCTGGCCCCGGGGTCTAAACCAAAGTGAGCAAAAGCTGCTCTTTGGGGAAATGGTTGTGTCTGGGAAAAAGCACAAATTCTGTGTCCCCCACCCCACCCCCGATCGTGGTGCAAACGGTTGAGTGATGGCTGAACATGTTTTGAATAGCTAAGTGACTTCATTGAGCCTTGGTCTATTTGACGCATACTGCATTTGGTGCCCTTTCTCAATCCAAACCTCTGCCTTTAACATATTCTGCAGAGAAGCTCTATGCTGAATACTATATGCTCTTCCTCAGCCAGAGAATCAATATCGGGAAATTAATAGGGACTCTTAAATACATGCACAACACCCCTCCTTAAAAAAATGAAAAGCCTTTCATGCAGCTAGTCATTAACAGTGGAAAGACTTCCATTTAATTAAACATTTATGACAGACTTTTATTCCAAAAGAGAAGGAAAGCAGAGTGAATGAGGGTTGCTTTAGGGAAATGATCATCGTAGCAATTTGCCTCCCTTGGATTTTAGTTAGATGATGGCGATACGTTAGCCGAGAGATGAGAGGAAAGACAGCACATTATTTTAGGGGAAATATGCCCAGAAATTGGTGAGTTGGTGTAAATATATTTTCTTGTTAGGGTTTGTATTTGAAAATTCTTAATAGCATGGTATCTCTGATTCCCAAAAGGCAAGGAGACTAGAGGTAGCTGTGGATGACTTGTTCACTAAAAGGCCTAAGGATTCTCAGTAACTCTGTTTGCTGCCCACGTCCCCAAACGTGCTGCCCACCCCTTTTAACTTTCTCTGCAAGCTGCACACTCTCTTTCCCTGAATCATCTGTCAAAGGATCGAATCGCAACACTTCCTGAGGGTTGTGTGACACACACAAGAGATGTAAGTGAGTCGGGCCTGGAGGGATCCTTTTTCTAGCAGGACTTCAGGGCACCTGCTCCCAGTCAGTGAGGCAAGGGCTGGACCAGGCTGCATCGGGGGTCACTGTTCCCTTTCCACTTGTAGCAAGGCCGGCAGGAAGGCTGAGTGCTCAGGGCTGCTATCCAGCCCAGCCTTTAAGTTCTAAAGCCTCTGGGTCCAGGACCACCCTAGGGAGCTGGACTTTGGCCTCTTAGGAAGTGGCTTAGAAATTTTTAACCACTTATTTCCAAAGGTTGCACTTATTTCAAAGGTTATAAGTGTACTTATTTCCAAAGGCTGGCCTGGGCCGTTTGGATGGGATGTTTGTGTGCTGGTTTGTGAGCATTCAAAACAGAGTCAGTCTTTGTACAAATCAAATTGTCAGGGCTTCAGGTTCCCACCAGCTGGGTTTTCCGTGAGAAAATGGACTTTTAAAAAGATTCCTCCACCCCCCGTCACCTCTTTGCTTGTATTTCCTGCTCATATCTGAGAAATTCTGAACAGATTTTTAAATCTCCCCAAGATGCTGTTAATGCCTCCAGATAAAAGGCAACTCTAGTTTCTGTGATCTCTTTTGCTCTCTGGTTTCCGTTAGGGCTTTTTGTCTCCTGAGATCATTTTTTTTTTTCTCCTCACCTCCTGATGAAAATAAGAATCAGAAATTGCTTCTAATGCTGCTTTTGAAATTAGTCTGCTGAAGAATTAGAAGGGACATGACCACCTGTTAGGGGCGGACGCAGGGGAAGGGGGAGAGGGCTCAAGAGGAAACTGCAGGCTGTATTTCTTCCCTCTGCAGAGTAAATAGCAGCAAAGTGTGTGTGTGTGTGTGTACATTTGGAATCCCTAGCAGGCTGCACGGCTTAGTGGGATTTGGGGAGGGGGCAGGGAAAGGTCTGTACTTGGATGCAAGGAGGAGGAGAGTGATAGGAAATCTTCAACTTTTCAGGAAAGCTGCGTTAAGAGCCTCCAAATGGAGAGATGAAATTGGCTCTTTCAGGGAAGAGTTCAATAAAATCTGCAACAGGAGACTGAAACTGCTTGTTCCGAGCCAGATGTCTCTGGGGCGCATGGAGGCTGCGCTCCGGATATTAACCTCTGTTGTCACCGAAAGGAACGGTTGTCTCCAGGGGCAGCAAGGATTTCACTCTTTGTGTTCGTTCTCTCCTGCGCCTTCCTCTCCTCTGTCCTGGCCCACACCTCCCCCAGAGGATTTCTAGCCCTGCAGAGGAGGAGCCAGGGCTGGTACGACGTGGCCTGTGACAGAAAGGAACCCGCCTCGTGCCTCTGTTCTCTCGCTCGCTCTCTTGCTCTCTCTCACTTTCTCTCTCTCTCTCTCAATGTGGGGCAGAGGCGAGTTCTCTCTCTCTCTGACCAGGCTGTTTAATTCCCTCTGCCGAATGTCTGAGCACCTCTTCTGTTCTTCTCTCTTCCGCCCCACATGTTTCTAGCTTGCGGTGTCTCTGCCAGCCATTCTCCATCCCTGCTGTCTTTGAGTAAGCGTCGTCTCCGTTTTCCTAAATTCTCTTTTCCAACTTCATAACTGCAGAGCCTCTGCTTTGCCTGCGAGGTGGCAGAGCACTCCATGCTCTGTTCCGCCCTGGCTCTCTGCTTCTGGAGTAGGGAAGTGAGTATCTTTTATTTCATTTGAGGAAAAGCCAACAACCTCTCCCAGACATTCTTGCCTCTAAGTGGCAATGAACTCGGTATAGAGGTAACTGGTGGACCATCGTGCTATGTACATATCGCTCCACAATTCCTGAGATGATTTGACTTTCTTTGGGCACCTTGCACACAGTAGGTGCATAAGAAGTATTTATTAATGGATTGATTTGGAAATACTTAAAACTGTTGAAATGAATGCAAACATCTTAATGACAAGTGACAATCAAGTAATCAAGAGGAAGAGAGAGAGAAAGGGAGAGAGAAGGCAGAATTCTCTGTTTGTTCTTCCTGGAACTTTTTTTTTGAGAGACTAATAATAAGCCATGATATCCGTTATTATAAAATAAAGAGAATTTAAAGAGGAGTCAACCATGGGGAGTTGCACAGCTCCTAACTGGCTAAAGTAAAGGCAAATTACTCAAGGAAAGGTGAAGAAAAATGATGAGTACACACAGCCTCGATGGGGAAAAAAACAACCAATTGCTTTTCTTCCTTTTCCTGCTTTTAAAGAAGTCCGAAGTTGTGTTTGGTCGTAATAGTCACTGAAATAGTCACCTTTGGGCAGAGAGCGGGCGTTATGGACTCATCCCTGCATCGCTTCCCCAGGACGTTCTATTCTTTACCAGAACTCCCCATCCAATTCCAAGCACCTGAGAACTTTCTCTAAGGTCTTGAGTTATCATGGGCAGTTCTCCATAGAGCCAGGTCCAGAGTTCCCACCCATTCTCTCCCCCATCTCACCTGGTTACCCACCTCCCTGGAGGTTCACTCCAACCTCCCTCCCATTGCCTCCCCTTCCCAGGCAAGGAAATGAGGGGCACAGGAGTGAAACCACACGCCAAGGTCATGAGCTAGAGTTCCAGAGCCAGAACTTGAATCAAGGCCTCTTGTGACTCATTGAGCTGCATTTCGATCTGCCCTGTGCACCCCGAAAACCTGCAGAGGGCTCTACACACAGCCCCTGGTCTATTGTGGTCTTTTGCTCAGAGTCACCACCAGGACTGCATCCTTTGCTGTCACTGTTCCAGCTTCCCCCAGTGAGTGCTCAGCGTGAGCCCCGGCTCTCCCCTCATACCACTCATCCCTCACTGCCCCGAGCCTGAGCCTGCGTGGAGTGAACCCGCCCTCCTCCTAATTCCTCCCTTCCATGAGCAGAGTAACGGAGGCTGGGGGGCATGACCCCGGATTTCTAACACTGCACTTCAGACCAACCCTCCCCCCCACCTCCCTTTGCCTCTTTATTTTGCCCTTTCAATTCAGAAGTGCCTTCAAGGTAAACCATCCCTTCCTTTTGTGTTTTCAAGCAGTTTTCAGAGAATAGCAAATTCATGTGCCCTATAACTCATGGAAATCTTCAGGTGAAGCTTTGTAGTGTAGTTAAAAGAATTTTGTAGCCACAGAGACCTGGATTCACATCAAGCACCACTGCCTTCTCTGCTGTGTGATTTGGGGCAAGTGATTTAACCTCTCTGAACCTCAGTTTCCTTTTCTGTAAAAAGGAAGTGTAATAGTCCAACACTGGGATGGTTGGTGGTTTAAGGATGAAATGAATGGATGTCTCTCATCTCTTCCTGACTGCTTCATTCAAAATTGCAATAAACAACTATCACCCCCACCTGTACCCCTGATGCATCTTCCTTACGGTTTTTTGTGTTTTTTTTTGCAGGGGGCTTAGCACCTTGCAGCACGCTGTGTGTATTTATTGCCCGGCTCCCACCTCTATATTGTCAGCTGCATGAGGGCAGGGAGTTCTATGTGTTCTGCCCATTTGCTATATCTCCAGCATTTATGATGGTGCAAGATGTCTGCCCACCATGGTCGATGAATGAGCAAATGAGCTTTGCCTGCCACAGGGTGGGCACTCCGAGATGGTGGGTCCTTCATCTCATCAAAGGACTCGTCTTTAACTTGGAGCAGTAGTGGCAAAAGCATTTTTTTTTTAATATTCCAAAAAGTAATGAACTCAGAGAGGAAAGAGAGAAAAAGAAGGAGAGGGGTTCAACACAAGGGACAGTAATAACATAAGAATTAAAAAGGTAGTGTTTAGGGAGAGAGTAAATCCTGAGAAGGAAGTGCTGGGGGAGAAAGCCCCCTAAATAGATCCTAACCATGTCCTCCTCCCTCCACATCAACTAGAGCAGCTGTCACTGGGGGCCTCCCGGAGAGCTCAGCATCAGTGTTCACTTTCAGGTCAGGGTGGGAGGAGAAAACATATATCCGGACTGACACTGCAAGAGATTTTCAAATGTATCAAAATTCGATGGCTCCTTGTAGCTTTGAATATGAGTATTTAAGCTAAAAACCCATATTCGAAAGAAATATGCATTGTAAGTTTCCAGGCTAGTTTGCAGCCACACATCAGGCCCTTTTCTTACTCCTTTATTTCATTTGTTGAGTCAAGGGCTAGGGACGTGATGGTAAACAGCATCTTTCAGGGTCCCTACCCTCAGGGACCCTAGGGTCTGGTGGGTGAGACAGACCTTCATTCAAAGACTCTTACCTCTAAAGAGGATAAGGGAGTATATGACACTGGGATGAGATCTAATCATAGAGAGCTTCCCTGAGGAGGTGAGGTGTGCATGGATGCCTGCAGGATGAGTAGGAATTAACTGGGTGAAGAAACGAAGAAAGAATATTCCAGAATGAAAAGCAGCCAATGCAGAGATCCACAAGGCAGGGAATGAGAAACGTTGTGAGAGAAGATGAGGAGGGCTGGAGAATTGAGATGGAAAGGTCGTGTGGGGCAAGGAGGGTGCTGGACAGGCACAGGGGGAGAGAAGGTAGCATCTGCAGGTACAGGGTCTCGTTCGTCTGGTTACAGAGTTTTGCTCTATGTCTTCTAGCTTCTTGCTTATAAGCTGTGTGACCTTGGACTAGTTCATTCTATCTCTGTGCCTCCTCTTCACCGTCTATTTAGTGGTGATAGCAATGCCTGTCCCTAAGTGTGTGGTGAGATTTAGAGCAGCTATTTCCTTCTCTTCCTCACATTGGCCCTTCTGCTTCCAAGCCAGTCTGAATGGGTTGGTGTCTTTGGCCCCAAAACTTTCCATGGCAGTGCAGAGGGAAGTGGAAATAGATTGATTCAATGGCAGTCAACTAAATTTTTTTTAAAAAATACTTAGTGGCATTGCTGACAGTAGAGGCCAATCTTGGGCTGAACCTAGGGTGTGACCAAGCCCCACACCTGACCCCAAGTACCCTGATGGGGCTCACTTGGGGTCTTCAGGGTCACCAGGATCCCAATGAGCAAATATTTCATACAATGATTCCATTCCACCCAACATTTGATAGGCCCTGCAGCCCGTGGCCCCCTCTCCTTACAACCCGCCTACAAGCTCAGAGATTCCTGCCTTCTTTTACAATCAGAATCATGGAGGATTTGAGCTGAAGATGAATGTGAGTGGGTTATTGACCCACTCTTTGAAATCGGAATGCGCATGGAGGGATGACAGGCGTGTCCCCCAGAGAAGTGTCTGTCCACTGGGCGGGGCTGCTGGTGAGCTCCATGGCCAGGTCCTGAGCCTTTCTCCAGGGGATCTTACAGGCTTATTCACTCTCCTAGTTCCACCTTCCGTCAGTTCCAAGATACCACTGATCATAGAAATGAACAATCCATTTTAAAACATCTTTCTGGGAAACAAACGTAATGAACACGTCAATTGTAAAACATACACTAATTCCAGAAACCTTGAAACTTTAAAATATGTCCCTTAAAATCAAAGGAAGACAGTAAGCAATCTTGCTGGCAGGGAGAAACCTAGGTAGGGTCCTGAGACAGCCCAAGGGGTTCTGTAGTTTGCAGCTGGGGCCTGTCCCGTGACTGGGGTAGCACACTGGGGGTTGCGGGGAGTGGCGGGGGAGAACAGAGTCAGACCAGAACTTTCTCGACAAGGGAAAGGGCGAGGTTGATCTTTGTTCAACAATGGCTAGGTACTGTGTGAGACTTGAATGTAGAGTTAAAAGGCCCAATCTCTGCCTATCAATAACTCCTCGCCTAACAGAGAAGACACCCCAGGGGACAGGCAGTGATGTCAGCACAGCACAGTGGCCTCTGGGAGCCACAGAGATTGGGGGCGGAGGGGACATTGAAAAAGACTAAGAGACAGGTGCCCAGGCATGGGGAAGCTAAGGAGGGAAAAGCATTTCCACAAGAAGGAACAGCATGTGCAGAAGCACAGAGGCCCAAAAGGGCAGGCCAAGGGTTAAGCTGGGCCGCAAGGCAGAAGGCAGGGACGGGTGAGGCTGAGAGGCAGGAGAGACCAGGGCCCACTGTGACAGAACAGCTCACGGAGTGGTTTGTGTTTCTGCATGAAAGGAAAAGGAGGTCCAGGATGGTGGTAAGCAAGGGAGAGGGGAGACGATCATAAGGGACGTGCAATAGAGGCACACCAAGACCCCCTCCTCTTCTCACATCCCTCAACAGTTCAGTGTAACAAGCACTTAGGGACCATATACCATGTGCTGGGCCTGGGGGGTACAAAGGAGCAAAAAGTCTCTGCTCAAATGTCACCTTCCCGAGGACACTCCCTGACCAGCCTATCTAACAGCCCCACCACCGTCCTGTTCCTTTCATTGCCTTAACATTCAGTTTTAAAATTTTTTAGCATTGACTTGTTTACGATCTGTGATCACCCTAGGGGGCCTAGATCCCTGAGCCAGACCAACGTCTAGTGCAGAGCAGGTGCTCAGAGGATAAGGGCTGAGTGGATGAATGAATGAATGAATGAAGAAATGGTGCCTGCTCTCAATTTGCTCCCCATCTTATACCCAGTGGAAACTAAATTCTGAAAATCACTTAAGGACAAGCAGGTGTCCCTCTTGCACCCCACAATCGTGGAGGCACTCTAGGGTGCCTCCAGGGCCACAGCTTTGCCAGAAAGCTTCTGGAAGTTCATGAGCCACTGCCGAGCCTGCTGGCTGCTGGGCAGCACTCACCTTTTCTCTCAATGAAGAGCCTCCTTAGTTATCACCTGGCCCCAAAGTACGGACTAAGCAGCCTTGGGTTTGCCTCTGAAGAGCCGCCATCCCTTTTCCTTACTGATACTATATTTATTCACTCTTCCCTGAACTTCCCTGACCTTGAGTAGTCTTCCAGCTGCTAACGAGAATAACAAGGATCGAGTACAAGATCCCAGGTGCACCTTTGCCAGAGCCTCGTTATAAGGGGAGTAAGCACCTTGCTTTGCTCAACTCCACCATGCAATTTAAATAACCCAGGCACCAGCCTTCCTGTGGTCTTGCCAGCAGACAAAACTCACCGGTGGCTGGCTATTGCTGGCCCCTAGACATTTCTTTATCACAATTTTGCCCAATTGCTCTCCTCTCTCACTTTTTATGTTTCATTTGCTCTCTTCTGTCATATGGATTTTCCCCACCTGGATCTCTGTCTTATCCTTTATCTATTTTGCATTTTTCCCAAGGTCGAGAGCTCGCCTCCCCACTTTTCCTCCACCCCATTTTGCAGAGACGGTAGCCCTGAAAAACAACTCTCCTGGCCCATTTCAACTAATTACATTAATAATAATAACAGCTAATCATTTGTTGAGTGCTTTCTTTGTGCTAAGCACTGTTCTAGACACTTTCCAGAAGTATGCTCCTATTTAACCTTTACAATTCTGAAGGGATGTGCCATGATCCTTGTTAACGCTGTCTTAAGAGACTCAGAGAAGTTAAGTAACTTGCCCAAAGTCACACAGTAAGCGACAGAGCTGAGACTCCAACCCAAGACTGTCCACCCTAAAACCTGTGTGCAGCCTTCTATTACACTAATTATACCTAAGATTTTCCCCGGCTCCCAAATCTATGAATAACTTACTTTGAGGAATTATAGAAATTTGATTCAGCAGGGCTGAACAGAAACTGTTATTTGTACTCCTTTGCAAAATAAAGTTTTTAACATGTTGAAGCTTGGAATCAGGATGTGCTTCTTACCCAGGGCAGAGGAGGAAAAATTGGAGGGGCTGCCATATGTTCTCACTGCTTTGTCAACAGCAGAGGGGTTGCCCCAAAATGCAAGGGCATCCCTTTCCTTGCAGCTTGCAGGGATTGTGAACTACAAATACTCCCTCTCCCCACTTCTTCCCCTAGAAGGCCCTTTCCCAGCCACATCCCGCTTATCTTCAGGACCCAGCTCAATTGTCACCTCTTCCAACACCTCCACCTTCCCTGCTCCTGCCTCAGTTCGGCTCACATAGCACACCCCTGCCTCCGGCGCAGTGTCTGCTGTCTTCCAGGTTAATTGCACCCATTTCTGCCTCCACTTCCTGGTCATGTGCTCCCTCCCCCATTTCTTCAACAAAATTCCCAGAGGAACTACTACCTGCCAGGTACTGCCCTAGGTTTTAGGCTCATGAAGGCAAAAAGACATGGGCCCTGCCCTCAAGGAACTTGTGTCCTCAGGGGGACACTGGGATGCAGGCAAGCATGCAGAGTGGTGGAGAGGCCGTTCCAGGAACAGGGCTGAGAGAGCGAGGGGTGTTTAGAGGACCACCCGAGGTTTGCTGCTGCTGGAGGAGCAGAGTGTGTGGCAGGGTGGGGCTAGGGAAGGGTATTGGCAATGAGGGATGACGTTGCACAGAGACTGCATCACCCAGGCACAGTGATGTTGTGCAAAGAGGAGAATTTTGAGAAAGGAATGCAATGACCAGCTTTGCATTTTGGAAAGATGCTCAGAATGTTGTGTGAAGTAGAGAAGGAAGGAAGAGGACAGAGCAGGGACTCAGGCGAGGAGCTCATTGCACAGGTCCAGCAAGTGACGAGGCAGCAGACCTGGGGGAGGAGAGCAAAGGAAACTGACCCTAGAGACTCCACAGGCCCTGGGGCTGTCTCTTGTGGTGCACGAAGAGTGACAGCAAGTGACCTTCACTGAGACAGGCTGGACAGATGAAATTTGCAGGGAGAGGATGGTGCCTTTGGGCCTGACGGCCTGATTTCATACCTGTGTCCCCCGGGCTTAGCCGAGTGCCTGGCATATTGTACATTGTTGAATGAATGAATGGATGTAGTAAAAGACATAGGACAAAGCTTTGCACCTGAGATCGTGATACATATTTAATTTCCAATCTTACCCAGCACTATCACAACCAAAGTATGCTCTCTATTCTATCCAGGCCTGGAGTTCCTACTGGCTTTTGCATCAAATGACTTGGATTCAAATCCCAACCCCATCACTTACCAGCTATGTGACCTTGGACAAGGAATTTACCCTCTAAGTCAGTTTTCTCACGTCTAAAATGGGGAAATAATTGTATGTGCCACAGAAGTTGGTTGTGAAGTCTGATAAGATGCCCCCAGTAAAGCTCTTAACAAACCACCTGGTGTGTGGGATGCACCCAATCCATGCCAGGTGCTGTCACTCCCAGGAATGACTCTTTTGTTTATTACACTAGCTGTGCAAATGGTGTCCTGCACGTGAATTGTGTTTGACCACCAATATTCTACAAATTGAGGGCTTTCTTATAAAACTCCACATTCTGGGCTTCCTTTAAAAAAAAATCAGAAGCGTTTGTAACACTGGACAGCAGATGTGCCTTCAGATGTGACAGGTGTCTGCAGTCCACTGAAGTCGCCACCACTCCCGAGTGATTCACCAGGCTCCTTCGCTCCTTTAGTGGCCACCGTCCAGCCTCTGAAGGCATCTGAGCTTGCAAACCCTCCACTGGCAAATTATAGGCAGAATCTATACCACTGGCATATTATATAGGCAGAGTCTTGGTCTTCCAACAGCTGAAAAGGCAGAAAAAGCCACACCAGGGCTGGCAGGGTGCAGTAACTTACTGAGATGAGAATGAACAAATACATTTCCATAAAGAAATGCCTAAACATCCTCCATTACAGAACAGAGCTCACTGATAAGATTTGGGTGGACCTCCAGTCTCACCCACTCTCCTCTACCAAGCATCTCTAGGAGGAGTTGTTTTAAAGCATGCCACTGTCACCCTTTTTGTGCCAGCCTCACAGCTTGTCTTTCAGAGCTGACATTTTCTGACCTTGACCCCAGTTTGGGGGGTGTGTCCTGTTGTGCTGACCACAGGATATGTTTTATTCAATAACTAAATGCCAGGAGCCAGGGAGTCAGTGCTGGCTGGAGGGAGTGCAGGAGGGGAGGGTGCAGCTGGGAGACCAGGGGGTGGGGGTGGGGGTGCGGGTCTCTGCTTCTAATTGTTCCCTTGGAAGACTTCATAGGGAAGAGGGAAATTTCAGGAGTTTCCTGGATAGGAAAAAAATTGCCCAGCAATTACCTAGGAAGGACATGAACTTGAAAATATAAAGTTTAATCTGGGGGGATTAAGAAATCAATTTTTGAATTCTTAAGATGTCAGGCTCCATGCACCTTCATGGGGCACAGATACGTGATTAGCTCCTGAGGGAGCTACCCTGACCCCCCAGCTGATGAGAACCTCCCTCCTCCAAAGTCCCTCTGGCTATTGTGTTTTCTTCATAGCCCTCAGCACTCTCTGAATGTGTTTGTTTATACTGGATATTGTTTCTCTCCCAACAAGATATAAAACTCTGCAAAACCAGGGTCCCTGTCTGTCTTGTTTACAGCCATAGCCCCAGGGCTGAGAACAGTGCCTGGCATATAGTAGGTGCTCAGTAATTGTCCAGAGGAGGCTAAAGACATGGCCCTGTTCTGAAGGAGATCAAGGCCTAGAAGAAGAGACAGGCATGTACCTGGGTCGTCAGCAGACAGTGAGCTCAGGGCACAGATAAAGGCATGTGGTAAGGGCAAAAGAAGAGAGGAACTCTATTTAAGGAGGCCAGGAAAGGAGGCCAGGAAAGGAATCCTAAAGAAGGTGCCTTTTGCTATGGGTTCTGGAGGATGAATAGGAGTTTGCTAAGTAGAACACAGGAGAAAGACCCAAAGCTGATGAGGGAAATGAAATCATGCTGCTCCCAAAAAGATAAGGCCAAGGCTAGTGCAGCGCACTCGTTCCTGAGCAGGTCTTCTCAGATGTTAACACACACCCAAGTCACCTAAGGAGGTTGTTGAGATGCAGGTGCTGATCTTTGGTGGGGTGGGATGGGGGTCAGGGGGATGTGGAGCCTGAGTCTCTGCATTCCCATCTCCCAAGGGGGGCTGCTGCCACTTTGAGAAACAAGGCTTTGACACATGGTCAGTGGATTCTTGTGGATGTGGATTCAAATCCTACCTCTGCCATGGACAGACCAAGCCTCTGTTTCCATGCCTTCAGAATGAGGATGACAACTTCCTCCCAGGCACAGAATAACTATTTACACAGATTTCCTGAATCTAGTACAGACATTTGTTCAGTCCTGAGCATATCATACCAGAATGTTTCAGCTAATCACATCTATAGTTAAACAAGGCAACTAGAAGTTTAACAGAAAGGGGTCATTTTCCCTTTGAGCTTCTGTTGTTGGAGCGTCTCCTGTGTGCTGGGCCCTGTCCTAAGGATCACACGTACATCACCTTCGTCAAGCCACACAGCATTCTATGACCTGGATGCCACCGTGATCCTCATCTGACCCGTGAGGAAACACGGGGAGCGTATTCATTTCCTAGGGTTGCTGTACCAAAGTGCCGCACACTTAGCGGCTTAAAACACCCCCAGTTTATTATCTTACCATTTTAGAGATCAGAAATATGAAATTGGTCTCTCTGGGCTAATATCAGGTGTGGGCAGGGCTGCAATCTTTCGGGAGGCTCTAGGGGACGATCCGTTTCCTGGCTTTTTCACCTCCTAGAGGCTGTCCGCATTCCTTTGCTTGGGGCCCCTTCTTCCATCTTCAAAGCCAGTGACATTGGACTCAGTCCTTCTCGTGCTGCATCTCTCAGGGTCTGACTCTTCCATCTCCCTGTTCCACTTACAAAGACCTATGTCATTATGCCGGACCCACCTGGGTAGTTCAGGTTAATCTCTCCATCTCAAGGTCAGCTGATTTAGCAAACTCCATTCCATTGCAACCTTAATCCCCCCTTGCTGTGCAATGTAACATACTTACAGTTTCCAGGAATTCGTCTGTGGACATCTTGGGGAGGGGGGCATTATTCTGCCTAAATTCACCTAAGAATTCGCCTAAGTTTGCAACCTCAGAATCATACATCCGGAAGGCATTTTAGAGTTTATATCAGAGGGATGAGCTTTGACTACAAGTAACAGAAAGATAAAATGAACAAACGCTTACATAAGACAAAGAGTGTATTCTCCCTAAAGTAAATGAATCTAGGAGGATAAAGGGTAAGGATGGCCTCAAGCCTCCACAGATTGCTTAGTGGTACAAGTTCCTGCATGTTCCCTACACTGTGGCCTTCAGCCTCGTGGTGCAATAGGTCTGCCAGAGCTCCAGCCACTATCCTCACATTCCAGACATTGAGGTGGAGGATGACACAAAGAGGTAAGGCCAAAGGTCCCCATTCACCTGGCTTTTAAGGAAGTTTATGGAAGATATCGCAGCACTTTTGCTTTAGAAGTTTGCCACCCAACTACATTTAACTATAAGGAAGTCTGGGAAATACACTCTTTATTACAGGTAGCCACATGCTCAGAAAAAAAAACAAAAAAAAAAAAAACAAGGTATTCTGTTGCTAGAAGAAAAGTAAAGAGGGAAGGCAGCTGGTGGTGTCTCCACAGAACTCATCTAGTCCAAACCCTCACCTTATCACTGAGGAACTTTAGGCTCAGAGAGGGAACGGACCTGGCCAGTGTCACAGAGCAGGCAAATGGCAATGCTGGGACTGGATCCAGCATTTAGCACAGCGCCTAGCACTGTGCCTGGCACATAGCAGGAGTTCAACGAATACTGGTAGAACTGAAAGGAATTTGCCACTCTACCACTCCATGGCCTTTTTTTTTTGGACCACATGCGCCCTTGCTGCTTTTCTAAGGGTGGATGAAATACCCACCTGGGAAGGCTGGCTGACCATGCTCTTGAGTTTCCTTTCCCCATTTCTCCTCATCTTTGTCTCTGCTTAGGGCCTTGGGTGAGTTCCACCTGCCGCCTCAAACCCACAAAGTCCTTATATCCGAGGGCCCTTCCACCTGAAAGCGCAGAGGGATTTGGCAAAAGAGAAGCCTCAAATAGCACGGAGCGATAGATGTTTTCCCTCTTACAGATTTGCTCCATGACAGGAGAACAGCCACTCAGAGGTAGGCTTTACACCGGGGTGGCCTGGGTGTCTTGACATGGCCAAGGGATGGATATGAGCTGTGACAACTCCTGCCTCTCTCCCGCTGGCTGCAAAAGCCAGAGGAATTCCAGCCTCGGGCGTGAGCTACCCCTGCCAGTTCAGACGTGTGCAGAGATCTGTGTGGTTTCTTGCACTTCTGTTTTCAAATCTTTGTCTCCTCCACCAAGCAGTAAGGCTCTTGAGACAGTCAAATGGGCCTCTGTCCCCACTGCCTGGTCCTCAGCAGGGCCCCCAGTCAATAAATGAGAGCTTGGCCAAACAGTAGGAAAGGGATAGCTAAGGCAGGGTCTCTCATGCAATAGGCTGTCAGCGAAGGGTTTAAATGGAAGAAGAAAGAAAAGGAGGAAAGGAAGATAGCATAGAAGGCCGGATGGAGAGAGGGAGGGATACTCTAGTTTGAATTTTGGCTTCCCATGGAAGCCACAGAAGCTCAGAGAACAGGTGGGCAGCCCAGCCTGAGTCCTAGAGTCACTGGAATTACTCTCCTGAGGGCAGGGCTCACAGCGGGGATATGAAAACCTGGGCTGCAGGTCTATTTTTAAGGGACTCCCATCCAGCTTGGGAAGTCCAAGCTTCCCAATGGGCCTCAGCAGTGGGCTGCCTGGAGCTGGGGTTATGAGGACATAGCCAGAGGCAGAGTGGGTGGAGGTGGCTGCTGTGAGGAGGAGAGTAATGTAGGGAAAAAGGAGAACAAGAGCGAGGGGGAGAAGGAAAATGACAGGAGGGAGAAGCTCGAGGGGGGAGAAGGAAAATGACAGGAGGGAGAAGCTCGGCATAAAGAGGTGGCAAGAGGGGAGGGAGAGAGGGAGATGGAAGGCGCCTGGGCACGGGGGCTGTCCTCTTCTGGAGCAGAGAGAGCCCTGGGGCCCAGAGCGGGCATGACCGCTGGTGGAGCAGAGAAGCAGCAGCTGAACGTGGGGAGGAATCTGCCTCCTTCCCAGCCAGGGGAGACACCCCCTTCCACCCCCAACTTCTGAAGGAGAACTCATTGATGTACAGAGAGCCTAGAGAAGCACCAGGCAGGGGGAATAGCTATTTGTGGACTGACCAGTAAAGGGAAGCTGCAAAGCCTGTGGTCAGGACCCTGGCTAAGCAGCCAGCCGGAGCCCCCGGCCACAGGACCGCACAGCGGAGCAGCCTGGGACCAATAGATTTCCCCTAGAACCCACCCACTGCCTGTCCTCGTTTCTCCCCGGCTTGACTGGGCAGCTCGATCCAGCAGAAAAGGCCCGGTTTGAGCTTCAGACATGCCCGGGTTTTGATTCTGACTAGTTCTGACTAAATTCGCCTCAGGCAGGTGGCTTAATCCCTCGGAACTGCCGTTTCCCGTCTGCCACCCAAAGCAGGAAAAAATAATGCTCATCAACAGTGTGCTAGGGAAATGAAAATAATCTGTGCCAAGGAGTTGCACGCAGAGTGGGTGCTCAGAAGACGGTGGGTGCAGCTTGAAACTGAGATTTCCCACACATCGGTCAGCTAGGAACCGGTTCGTTATTTTTGCCATATCCAGACACCACCTGGAGTGTTGTTAACCAAGCACTGATCTTTGCATTAACTCACTGTTTTAGCCTCATCCTGAGCGATAAGATCCAAGAATCACCGGTTTCATGTGCTAGTTATATTTTTGACACATGTTAAAAACACTCAACTTAAATGTGTTTTAAATGTTCATCCATCTATCAGCTAAACCCATCTCAGGTACCAACGTGGTCCACCTTTCACTTTGCAAAAACACTGTTCCGACTAATAAAGCCTCCACCAGGTTTGAAAGTTATGGAGAGCCTGGTGTCCCTCCAGCCCTGTTACCCATCAGTTTTCCTCTCTAGGTGACAGAAGGGGCGCTGGGATGGAAGTGCAAAAAAGGTCAGAGACCAAGCCCAGAAGTGGTGAGGACTCCAAGAACCTTTCTGAGGCCCCAGGAGAGCTCAGCTTTCATTAAAACTTGACTCCCTTTTCCACCTAGAAAGGGTGGCGGTATGGACCATGGCCCGGGAGAGAGAGAGAGAGGCAGTGAGCCTGCCTCCGTTGTGATCATACTTACTTGAGCTGGAGATTTTCACCTCTGACTCCTGTAGGGTCTTCAGGAGATGTGCCATCCCAAGAGCCCATCAGAGCGAGAAGAATTAGCTTTCTCCTCTCCACCTATTGGAGGTGAAGGGACTTCTTCCCCCAACCTAAGTGTCTTTTGAACATGGAGGGATTTGCCCCTAGTGAAGAGGTACTTGCTCAGAAGCGATGAGCTTTCTCAGAGCTAACCTCCAAGACAGGCCTGGAGGAGAGAGAGGAAAAGTGGCCTGATAGTAATGGGAAGGACTGTCTCATGGAATGGTGATCACGGAAAGGCTGTGGGGTCATATAGGAAGCTCACCGGGGTTGGTCTCCAAAGTTTGGAATCCAAGTGCTGGGTGAAAGCAGAGGAACACGGGTATTTCCTGCCCTTCCCTCGGCACTAACTCAACTACTTAGGTGCATGGCCCTTGGCCCCCTCATTTATCAACGACGTGTCCAGCCCTCCACCCTGAGACTGTTTCTTCTGAAGATCCAGCACTGTCTTGTTAGAGCCTGGCCTGCTGAGAAGAGACATGGTTATTTCTAAACCAGATGAACGAATCAACACGTTATTAAGGACATAAACTAATTTCTGAATATGATCGTGGGGGGGCTGGAAATAAATCACAGGAGTAGCTAGTCTCGGCAGCAGTGGACAGGGAGACCTGGAAGAAGAGGCAGGATGACTCCTGGGGAGCTCCGAGGGCCGCGGGCTTTCCCTTTGGAGGGACCAGAGCTGTCATGAGCTAGTTGGCTCCGAGGAGCCCCCTTTGGGAAGCAGGCATGGGGAAGTAAGCGTTCTCGCAATGAAGCTGATGGGATTTTAATAGCCAGACAGATGGCCTGAGAAAAAAGGAAGATTTTTTTTTTTTTTAATGAGGGAAAACACTTCCATAGCTTCCCTTCAATTAAACAAAGTGAGAGCCCTCCATGCAGAAGATTTATCACTGTTATTGGTATTGTCAGTTTGGAGGTCTTCTTTTTAATAACTGCATTATCGAGCATCAGTAATAAGCTTGGGCCGTATTTCAAACAAATTAGAGGGTGTGACTGGCCACTGATTTCAAAGCAATTATTATTATTTTGGCTTATTCTTGTTATTCATCAAATTATTATTTGATTTCAGAATTTAATAATGATCGCAAATAATTGTTTTGTTGTTCTTATTCACGCAAGCATTTACCGCTTACTGCATTTTTTTAGTGTCTGCCCCCCTAAGGACTTCGGGTTCCCTATGAGACACCCTTAAGCAGATGGCATTTCTCAAAGTCTGTGTCCACAAAGCTAGAAAGAAGGGGAAACACAGAGAAAAGGAAGTCTTCAAAAAGAAAAATGATAGAAGGAAAGGAAGAAAAACTATATCCATTGAGCACCCTACCTTGCGCCAAACATTTTTGTGTTATCCTCATGACAACCATACAAAAATCTGCTTAGCAATCCCCTTTTGCACATGAGGAAACTGAGGAGCTGAGCAGTTAAGTAACTTTGCCAAAGTGACATAGTTAACAGGGAGCAGGGGTGGAGCAGGCTCAGGCTTGCTGACACCAGGGCATCCGCTTGCTCCATTCCAGCACGGCGCTGAGAGCCCTGTACCTTCCCCACCGAGTGTCAGCCAAGCAGCAGAACCGCCCCCTCCCTGGAGACGGACGGTCGTGGGGCTCCTGCCGAAAACAGGACCCTTCTCTGCTGCTTCCAGCTGCAAGTGTTATATTTCCTTAATTCAATTATCAGGTTCTCCTCATGGCTGAGAAGGTGGGCTGGTGGTAGAGGGATGGTCAGGCCCTCAGTGTTGTCCCTGGGTAGCGTGCAGCCCAGGCACCCTTTGGTTGTGCCACAAGTGAACCCCTAGGGAGAAGCGTAAGTGACTTCCCACCGGAAAATGGCATGTACCGTGTAAGTGCCTGCCACAGGCTGCACACTCTGGGAGCTGCCATGAGACCTCATTTCATTCAATTCCCACCACGACCCTGTGTGACAGTGACCCCCATGGCACAGAGGAGAAAACCATGGCCAAAAAAGTTAGCTGATTTTCTTCGGGTGGCAGTGTCATGATTTAAACCTTAGGGTTCCACGTTTTAATGATTAAGTGACTTCAGCATCAATGTCATAAATTTCAGTAAAAGACAAAAGGGAGAGATTAGGAAAGGGACTCAGAAATACATTTAGAATAAAGGTGGTTGCCCAAGGGATGCTGGGATTTAATTTCTTTCCTACCCAGAGGCTGACAATACAATTGGATTTAAT
The DNA here is from genome assembly GCA_004026745.1 of Myrmecophaga tridactyla. Lineage (NCBI taxonomy): Eukaryota > Metazoa > Chordata > Mammalia > Pilosa > Myrmecophagidae > Myrmecophaga > Myrmecophaga tridactyla. The sequence continues at coordinate 655 of PVIY010016684.1, read as the reverse complement.
GAGCATTTACTAGGTGTTGACAATGTGCAAATCACTTGTGCTGAAGGCCCAGGTGAGGACTGGAGAATGAATGAAGAGATGTACTCCATTCCCTGCAGAAAGTTAGAATGGTTTGATTGCTCTTCTCAATGCCATTTCCAAATAGGAAGGACCTGGCCCCCATGCTGCTCTGAGTGTTGATGGTGCCATGAGAGCATTTGGAAGCCTCCTCTAGAGTCTACGAAACTGCATCGGTTACCTTAGGCCCTAAGCACCAGACCGGATGGACTGAAGGGATGACAGACAGGGAAGAGTCACAGAAATGTAACCTAAAGTAGAAAGAAAACTAAAAAATACTAGCATACATAAACTTGTAGTTTCAAATTTTCTCCAGAAGAAACAGAATAAATTTCTTATATTAAAAAAAGAAAATAGATGTTCAATCTTTCATTCTTGTTACAAAGGATAAATTTATAAGGAGTTTGACAGCAGAATAAAAAGAAGGCAAGAAATAACATTAGAATCAGAGTTGTTTAGAGGTGGTGGTGGAGAGAGTGACAAAGGTGGTGGTGGAGGAGGTGACAAAGGTGGTGGAGGAGGTGACAAAGGTGGTGGAGGAGGTGACAAAGGTGTGGTGGAGGAGGTGACAAAGGTGGTGGAGGAGGTGACAAAGGTG
>PVIY010016683.1:0-51110 GCA_004026745.1 Myrmecophaga tridactyla | reverse complement strand
GCATAGTCATTTTGAGATTCCTACATGTTGGATCATATATGGATGGTTCATTCCTTTCTATTGCTGAATAGTATTCCATTTATGATGGACCATGGTTTCTTTATCCATTCACCTTTTTGTTTCCAGTTTGGGGCCATGGCAAGTAAAGCTGCTGGGGACATTCCCGTGAAAGCCTTTGGATAGTCAGAGGCAGAAAGTGATTTCCTAGGGTTCAGCAATTGCCAGGGCCCAGAACCATCTTTTTCTTTCCCTGGATGAAAGAGGAAAACCAGATGGCCTGGGTTTGAGCCCTGCTCGACCACTTGTAGAGAGACCTTGGGCACCTCTTGGTGTCCTCTGTCATTTAGTGGGGGTAGCGTTGCTCCTGCCTCCTAGCCTCATTGCAGGATTATCTAACTGTGTATCTAAAGCATCTAGCCCATTGCCCAGCACAATTTTCAGAAATAGTAGCTGTTATTTCACATGTGCCTCTGAAGAGATCTATACAATCCAGAATGGGGTTTGCTTTACGATCGCTGAACAATTGCTCTAAGCCTTTGTAGGGAGCTCTACTTTCGACTGGGGGTTAACAAAGCTGTTTCTTGATACCCAACTCAATATTGTTTTTTAGGTAGGTGATGGGCAGTGGCAGAGAAAATTCCTTAGAATTTTTCTAACTACTTTTTAGGGTGACTCCTGAGTCTCCCTGAGGGGTAGCTCTGCATAGTCAACCAGAAGACTCTGAGCCCCAAGGGGGTTAATATAAAACCACACTCATCCAATCAGTCCTCAGTACTCCAAGACCTGGAAACCTGAGAAAATCTGTCAAATCAAGGACCTCCTTCCCTGGACTAGAGCTCTCCACCTCCCAGCTATACCTCTCTTATCTGATGACATAAGGAGAGGTGGAGTTGGTGTGGAGGGTAGAGAAGAGATGCTGCCTACCCCCCTCTACCTGTCCCATAGGGCTCCAGGGAGCCCAGCAGATCAAAACCCCAAATGGGCTAGGCAGGCAGTATAGAGTACTGGAAAGGGTTGGGGCCCCCTTGGTACCTTTACAGACCAGGGCTCTGAGTTCCGGCTCTGCACTTGAATCAGTTAGGGAAAGCTCAGTTATGCTACAGTAACACACAAACCTCAAAATTTCAGAGATTTAACACAATTCATTTCTCAAGTACACTCTATGAAGTGTATGAGTTGGCAGGGTGCTATTGGCTCTTAAATTTTCCAACCGCAGTCAATGTATGTCAGTCCCATCCATATTTTATTGGCCAAAGTAAGTTCTAGGGCTACGACAAACATCAAAAAGTGAAGACATGCTGTCTTACCTTGTGTCAGAAGGCAGAGAGTTGAAAATACTTGGTGAATGGTCCTAATGATTATCACACTCACCAAGTGATCTCTGAGTTCATTTCCTCTTCTGAAAAATGAGGATAATAGTGCTTGTCTCATAGATCATTTCAAGGATTAAATGAGAAGATTCATGTAATATCCTTGGCATGGTGCAGACATGGGGGGAGAAAAATAAGATTTGGATTCCCTTCCAGAGAGCCTCGAGTGAGGGTGGGACCAAGGGTATTCGTGTTTATGGGGGGACAGCGTGCCACAGCTCCCTCCGGCCTCTCCAAACACTTACCCAGGCTCTGAGGCCCCATGGCTTAGAAGCCAGCAGTAGGTGGAAAACTCTCCCACCCCTTGGATAACCCTTGGATCTTATAGCTACCACTTGGGCCAAACTCACTCACACTCATCTCTAGAACTTCCTATCCCTCAATGGACTTTTTTATGACAAATCCAGTCTTCTGCCTGGTTAGAGGATAACGGTCCATTGAAGGAATAGAGAATGCAAGGAAAATGGGAAGGAAGTTAACATCTACTGAGTGCCTACAACTTGGCGAGCACTTGGCCCAGGTTACCTCATTTCAACCTCATAATAGGCCTGTGTTAAGACAAGTGTGATTATCCTCATTTTTAGAGGAGGGAACTGATGCTCCCCAAGTGGTGACATAATTTGCCTGGGGTTATGTAGCTAGTAAGTGGTAAAGCTGGGCTTTGAGCTCAGATTTCCATGACTTGGAAGTCCACACCTCAGCTTCTGGCCTGTCTTTTGTTATTTTGCACAGATTTAACTTTTATCCAGACCTTAAACTCACCTGCAGCCCAATCTCAGATGTTTAGCTGCAGTGAAGTCTTAGAGTCTTATTGTACTGTCGTGGAAAATATGCCACTCTGGGCATATGAGATGACACTTTTAGTCACTGCTCATCCCCTAGCTTACTGTATGACCTTGGAACTCTTTGGGCATCCATTTATTCACATGCAAAGGAAGTGATTGGACTAGATGTCCTTCTGGTCCAATTCAACTGTAGGATTCTGGAAAATCGAGACTTGTTTCTGCCTTTGACCCTAATAGTGAAGTAGAAAGTATTGTAAAGGCAGAGAAAGATCCTATGTTTGAGATTTAAGAAGTATTAATTAAGCCCTTATTAGCATTTGAAACTAAAAATAGTTGTTATTATTTTTTCCTAAGATTGATGGGGTGTTTGTAATCCATAGTAGTTCTCTCCTTTGCTTGCTATTTATAACAAACTCTGGTTTCCTCTGTAGCTAAGTCTGTCTCCTGTTACAGAGGAAGTCAGGCTGAGCCTGTATCTGAGTTAAGGGTCCCTGCACCCCAATAGACTCTTACTGGGATTCTGAACTCCTGATGGTGAACAGAACTGGGCTGTCCCCAGGTAGGCATTGGAGGGTGTTGCTGGGCCATCTAACAGCAGGATGAGCTAATGCCTATTCTCCTATGCAACAAGCACAGCTGAAGGAATGAGGCTGGGGGTTAGGACTGGAGGTCCAGAACAGGTGGGCCTTCCTCCAGAATTTTTAGGTCAGTGCTCAGAGAGTTTCTGTAAAAGCCAATGCCCAGTTGCTAACCCTAAAGAAGATAAAAAGGAACAGGGCTCAACTTCAGGCCATCTTTGGAGATGTTTCTAAGGCCCACAGGTATCTTTTAGGTATTCTGATTTGTTACTGAGGGGTTACTGAGGGCCATGCTTGAGAGATTTGGGCCAGATGGCCTCTCCAAGATGCTGGCGGAATATTTTAACTACAGTAGCGTAGGAGCTTCCTGACTCAGAAAGGGCCCCCTACACCTCCCCCAGGTTCCCATCTGCCCAGACGCCTACAGCTCCTGTCAGAAGAAATGATGGAGGCCCCAAGATGCTTTTGGGGGAAGGGTCTCAGCTCAGGACAAAAGCTGGTTCTCAAACTCTAGTCCAATTAGGGAGTGCAGGACTGGGTGTGTGTATGTGTGTTTGTGTGCGTTTACCTGTTACTCTCAGGCAGAGAGGGATGGGTAGGTGGAGATGTTCAGATTAGGCAGCTGATCCTGAGAAACTTCTTGGTTTGGGAAGAAGGAAAGAAAAGGGGAAGAGTGATTGGGAGGAGGTAGAGGGAGTTGGGGAGGGAACAAACCAGAGAGAGGAAGCAGTGGCTGGGCTGAAGCTGGACGGAGACCTAAGAGGTGGGGATTATCCCAGGCTTCCTCTGCCTGGCTAAACTAAATCTCCCCCAGCTGTGGTTAAAGCCTCTTTCCCATAAACCTGGATCCCGATCTGACCTCTGTGTCCAGTTACCTCCTCATTTCTGTGCTGCAAAGCCCAGGAGTCAGAGTCTGGACACCGGGCTGCCCTACTGCTCCCCAGTGGCTCAGGAAGGAGATGCTGAGGTGGCTGGAGTAGCCAGAGTCCTGAGGCCCTGACCTCTAGGAAACTTGAGTTTCCCACCCTTCCTTGTATCAACCTGATTCCCATGCCTTGTGCTCCTCCTCACCCACCACGTTGTGGCCTGGGGTGATGCAGAGTGGGCAAGCAGGGGCAAGAAGGGTCACCTACTGTTAGACCCTTTCCTTCAGGCAGGAAATCAGAGGTGGACCCCAGAGAAGCCCAGAGAAGGGTGGGCTAGAGAGGAGCTTTGCAGAAATGCAACATTATCTATCCTAGAGGGGCCAACCTGGCACTTGCTGTGCCTGGAGGAAAAGCCTGGGCCAGCCCCCCTCCCTTCCAACTGGAGATTGCTTGCGGGTGATCTAGGAACTGAAACCAGACCCCCGAGTTCAAATCCAGGGTCTAGTGTTTATACATTGGGGTGAGACTTAATTTACCCGTCTGCAAAACTAAAAACTCACAAGGTTATGAGGATAAAATGAAAATATGCCTATAAAGTACTCTGTTCTCTGTAGATGTTCCATAAATCTTGGTCTCCTCCCTACCACTTATTTTGGTTGGAACATGGGGAGGAAGTGCCCAGGATCTGAACCTTCAACATTCTGCTGGGCTCCTGCTCCAGGAGAGATGATCTACCGACCCTAGGGAGAGCTTCCTCTTGGCTCAAATGCTAGTAAAAGTTGTAGGATCCTCCCAGAGCGTCCTCCCTCCCTCCTCCTCCCCACTCCTTTCCTGGAAGCACTGCTGTTGGTGCTCCTGTTTGTCATCAGGTTGGAGGGGGGTGGGGGTTGGGGTGTTAATTTGCCCTGGAAGCAGCCTTTGTTTTTGGTCTGACCTTCACTGGGTTCTGGACTACTGGATGAAGCATTATGCACGGGGGTGGGGGTGGGAGAGAAAAGGGAGTGGGCAGCACCAACAGATGTATCCTCAGACCCTAGCACACACCCTTGCCAAAATCTCTGACACGGTTTCATCATCTGAGGGTGATGCAAGAGGCTTGGAGTCAGACTCCCCTTGCTTCCCTCCCCCAGAGAACTCCCCACATCTGGAGTTGCAGCTGGGTCCTCCTCTTGGACCCTTTCCAGGGGAGGGAGCTGAGTGAAATGAGGGAAGGGAGGGCAGCTGGTGAGGGGCCTTGTGAATGGTCCTGATGTTGGGAGTTGGGGGGCAGGGCGGAGACCCGGTTCAGAGCCCAGGCTCAGGATCCTGGGGATTGCAAGGGTAGTGGTGGATTCTGGCAGCGCTCGTCTTCTCCATCACTGCCCTGTGTTTCAAGTCTCCAGGCTCGCCCTTGTTCTTTATGTCCCATTCCTGCAGACAGCTGCACTCCTCATCCTCCCATTGCCCACTCACGTGACCACCCAGCCTCGACCCAGGTGCCCGCAGTTGAGTGACCCCTTTGTTCCCTCCTCTCCCGGGGGCAGCTCCGGCCCCCCACACTGACTCTTTGGCCCCACTGCCACAAGAAGCAAAGTGTGAGCCAGGCCCCGTGGGGTCATTTGTGGGTCATAAGGGTCAACGGGCCCATCATCTAGCAGAAGGGAGGGGCCAGTCTGGACTAGGAGTGGGGGAGAGAGGGGAGAGAGGCTCTGAGTCTGCGTCTGAACAGGACTCAACCAAGAGATGAGCTTTAAAATGCTGCTGGGGAGATGCAAGGGTAGTTCAGTGGTAGAATTCTCACCCGCCATGCGGGAGACCCAGGTTTGATCCCCGGCCCATGCAGTTCCCGAACAAACAAACAAGAAATCAAACAAACAAAAATTCAACAAATGGGGCTGCAATAAGGGAATACTCACATGGAAAAAGAATGAAATGTGACCCCCACCAGACAGCATACAAAAAAAAAAACAAATGCTGCTGGGTGGAAGGGGGGCAGTGGCATTTTAGTTAAACACTAGAGAGAACCCCCTTCAATAAAGGTTGGCGAGTTCACTGAAGTAAATGCAGAAGGGAAGCTTTCCTGGTGCTTTAAAAATATAAACAGCTAATCGCCGTGGGATGCTTTGAAGTGTAGCTCTACATCGCGGAGACCTCGTTCTCATCCGTGCTTAGCCTCGCTGTGTGACCTTGGGTAGTTCCCTTCCCTGCGTTTTCTCGTTTATGAAACGAGGGACCCGCCAAGGGTGAGGTCCTGGGACTCCAGGGGCCTAGGCAGCGGCGTGCTCGGATTCTCCGCCCGCGTCCCTCCTCCTCCCGAGTCTTCCAATCCCGCCCGCCCCGCGACAAGCGGGTGGACGTGCGCCAAGAGGTCCCTTTAAAGGCTCAGGTCCCGCCCCTGCTGCCCGTTCGGGCCTTCAATTGGTGGTTTGGGGGAGAGGCGGGGACCGGCGCGGGCTCCGAGGGGTTCGGGGCGGAGCCTGGTTCTGGCCGGCCCCCGCCCCCTTTGTTCGCGCTGCGGCGGGAGGTGGCGGGGAGGGAGGGTGGGAGGTGAGCGCGCGCGTGTGCCGCGCGGTGGGGAGCGGCGGGTCGCGCAGCCGGCTGTCAGCTAGCTCAGCCGCCGCCGCCCGATGTCGCGAGGAGGCGCACTGGCCCAGCCCCGGGGGGGCGGCCGCGAGTGAGCCCCTCTGCCTGCCGCCCGCGAGCATGTCACCTCCAGCCGCCGCGGCAGCCTCCGCCAGCAGTACCCGCGCCCCCGCCTCCCGCAGTCGCGGCCGCTGCCTCGGGCATTGGCCCCTGGACCCCCGCCCCTGATCCACGCCCAGACCCCCGCGCCAGAGGACCATGGCTGGTCAGGGGGACTGCTGCGTCAAGGTGGCCGTCAGGTAGGCACCGCGGCGCCAGGATGCGCGCGGAGGGGCGTCGGGCTTTGTCTCGCGTGGCCGTGGGGCCGGGGGATCGGGCGCCGTTCGATCCGGTGCCTGCACCCCTGGAGGAGGGGCCGGCGTGGCAGGCCGCCGCGCCCGGGCTGCCTGCCGCTGGGGAACCGCGCTCCCGCGGGCTGCTGGAAGGTGGCTTTGTTTGGGTGGTGATTTCGGCCCCCTCTTGGGAGCCCTTAATGATCAGAAAATCGAATAAACAAGGAAATCCGCTATTTCACACCCAGCCCTGGCCCAGACCGGAGCTTCTGTGTGTTTCCTCTTCGGCTCCCCCACGGGGCTGCTGTCTCATACAGAGATATTGGAGGAGAAAAAAAAAATTTCCCCTCATCCACCCCTGTCAGCCAGTTCTGTGTTCTTGGTCCAGCTAGAGAAGCCAGCACACCCGCCCCCCCCCCTCCCCGGAGCTAGTACTGCAGACAAAGATCGGGTGCGGGGATGAATGGAAGGGCTGGCATGGTGACTTGGCCTTCCGTGGAGGTCAGTGGCTTTGGGAGAGAATCTTGCTTATCCTGTCCCAAGTGGAGATGGACTAGGAGAGGGGCGAAGAGGTGTATCTGAGGGTCTACATCTGAGAGGGGAAGAGGCGGTGAGGCAGATGCCCCCATCCTCAGGCACTTAGATAAAACTGAGTGGGTGGGTGGGTGAGGGGTGGCTGCGTAGACTTATCTGGGGTTCCCTTCTCCATGGCTCTGGAATTTGAGGTAATAGCCTGACAGAATTGAGGTGGGGAGAGGATATGGCCCGGGGACTCTATAGGGAGGGGTATGCAGAGGTGCAGGGGCAGGAAATACTGCAAAGTTGAACCATCTGTGTCTTTTGTGCTGGGTGGAGCCCATTTACACTACACCAGCTCTCCCTGTTTTTGTTTCAGGTTTTCTCTTTACGAGGGGTCTGTTGGTGAGAGAGTGCCATTCTGGGTTTGGTCACCAAGTCAGGGATGGTGGAGAGAAGCATTCGTCTCTGCACCAGCTCTGTGTGATGGGAGCGAGGGCAGGGGGAGATCCATGTCTAGGGTGGGTCTCTGAGTCTCTAGATCCCTGGTCATAGGTGACCCAGATTCCAGGGATCCTGGGAAGTCACTTCCAGACAGGGCAGAAATGTCTATGGAAAAGCCTCCCTCCTTCTCCCCTCCACCCAGGCAGATGCCCCCAGCCAACTGGCCAGCCCTCTGCAGCCCGGAGAGAAGCTGACCACTGATCCTAGCTCTGGGACTAAGGGAGAGAGATTGCGGTGTCCCCACCCCCACCCCCATGCACCCCAGGCCATACTCGGAGCATCTCTGGAGCACAGCCTTCCTGGCCGAACAGCCAGAGAGACAAAGAGGAGCCCCGCAGGTGCCTGGTGGGCTGGCTGGGGCGGGGCCAGGCTGCTGCCAGGGCTGACATTGCAGCAGGATCCTGTGGAGGTCGAGGGAGGGAGGTTGTTGGTTGGGGGGCGGGAGTGAGAAATGTAAATATGGCATCTGCAGCAGGCTGGGAGAGTCCTAGAGCACCATAAAAGGGAAATGAAGCCCTGGCCCCCACTTAGTGTGAGCCTGGGGCGGGAAAGTAGGGGATTGGGGTGCCCCTCCCCCAGGGGCTTTCCTTTGGACTCCATCCTGCAGGAGAAAGCCAAACAAAGACCACTCCCCACCTCTGTTAAGAGTCCCTGGGCTAGATGGTGGCATGGTAAGGTTTGGGGCTCTGAGCCCCATGGAATGGGCACCTTGTGTAGAGGGGTAAGGAAAGGCTGGGACTCCCCTGCTGCCCCCACCCCCGCCAGAAGATACCTGGGTCCCCTCCCACAGAAAGGACATCATGCCTACCCTCTGAACCCAGTTCTTTGGGGCAATGAGTGTCATCTCTGCTCCCCGCTCAGACTGTCCTAGTGGAGTCTGGGTGTCCCCACTCTTTGCTTTGAGTTGCTGAGCTGGACATGGGGAACTTGAACTTGAGCATCAGAAGAGCCAGGTGACAGAGGATCCAGGAAGGTGCGGGCCCTGCCCTCTCCCCGCCCCAGCCTGAGTGCCCAGCCTCGGCACATGCCAGACCTCAATGGGCAGCCGGCCGTGGAAGGCAGACAATGCCTGGACAGAACCCAGTTTCTAATCGGAGAGCTGAAGATAGGACTAAGCTAGGGCTGGGAGGGGGAGCAGATGGTGCCAGCAAGGGGATGAAGCGGGGGAGTTCTCCATGCTTTGGATCCCCTTCTACCCTGTTCCCTCCCATTCTCTCCCCAGAGCACCCCAGAAATCCAGATTGCTGAGGGCCCAACCCTTTGATTCACTACCTCTTTCCTTTTGCTGTCTTTCTGGAAGTCCTTTCTTGTGTCTAACTGAAGTGCTTTCTGAGTTCCCATGAGAATGAGAATGATTTATGGTGAGCCCTCGAGTCCAGCTCTCAGGACAGGGAGGCCAGGAAGGAGGTGGATTTTGTCTGGCTGGCACACACATTGTGTGTGGGGGGGAGGCAGTTTGGGGGGAGTAGGAGGTTCTGGGCGATGTTAGACTAGGTGAGAAGTGCCAGGCCCAGGGCTCTCGGCCCTGTAATCTCTTTGGGATGAGGATTAGAGCCAGCTGTTGTTAGAGGGCTGTGGGGAAGGCTGGGGTTGGGGGAGAGCCAGAGGAGGAAACTTTCAGGACCTGGGGCTATGCAGTAAGGTGGAAAGGCCCCTTAGCCCCACTCTGAGGTCTCCTTACTTAGGCAGGGTCTGACCCTGAAGCCAGGTGGGTTGCCTTTGCACTAAGAGACTGGCAAACCAGCCCTTCCAGCCTGCCCTGTGATCCTTTTATCCTCTAATCCCTTTGTACGATAAGGGCTCTCAGCTTCCTGTGCCAGAGACTGGCCCAGAGCCGGCTTTTACCTTGAGGTGGGTGGGGGGCACGCCTTGTGGGGTTGGTACGGCTCAGCCGTGACCTGCCACAGGCTGCAGAAATAGAGACCTGACATGGGGGGACAAGAGGAAGGGGATGGCTGTTAAGAAATGCAAGTTGATAAAGTCAAAATTGGGGAAGGAAGCCAAGTCACATGATGAGTCTAAGACCCTTTCAAGCCCCCAGCTCTGAGCCCTTACCATGAGGGGAGTCCTCAGTGTTGCCTAATAGCCCTCCCTCCCCAACCCTTCCATCTCTGCCTAGCTTCCTTCCTTAGGCCGGTTGGGAGGGGGGAGGTACCCATGGCCGGTCTCATCCCCATACCCTGACACTATAGGGTTGAGCAGGGGGTGGAGAGGGGCTGGGGGAGCACCAGTCAGGGGCGCAAGAGACAATGTTAGATTGCACTGCTTTCCTTGCCCTCCCTCATTTGAGTTCTGTAGGTATAGTTCCAGGCTACTCTGAACTCTTGGTCAAGGACTGTCTGAATTTTGAATCAAGAGAATTGGTGGGTTGGAACAGAGAGATGGAAGAAGTCAGAAGAAACTGTATGGGGTGGGAATGGAACAGCGCATTCAGGGTCTCACCCTCTGCTCTGGCACTGCCCAAGGCCAGTCAGGGCCAATCAATGCCAACGGTGTCCCATGCTGTCCAGTTTACAGATATGGGAAGCTTGGGCCCATAAAGGACTTCAGGCGGAGACCTGAAAATCTATGTGGTGGCCTCCTGCTGCAGAAATAGGCCTTATGTCATCACAAGGAAGTGGCGTATAGTAACCACAGGCCCCGGAAACCATCCCCCTTCCACCACCCAGCCGGTCTGCCTGATTGGATCTCGGCTTTTGAAAACCTTGGCTTGGCAATGGGGTGGGCCGGGGCTGGGGAAGTGGCAGAGGTGAGGCGTGCCTGGCACCTTTCCTCTTACAGCTCTGGGGGCAAAGGGCGGCGCTGGGGCCAAGCAGTTCATCCACTTGCTGGGTCACAGGGCCCCTTCCCTATTTGTCCTTCTGGGCCTCAGTTCACTGTGGAATGGGAACTGCTGGTTTGTTCAGAAGCTGCAGGCGGCAGATGGGATGTGAGCTTCATGTGTGAAGGGCAGTGGTTTGGATGAAGTGGAAGGCCATACAGTCCTTGGAGGGAACAAAATGCAGGAGTTGAGTATGAATAAAATGTTTTAAATGATATGCTCCAACTAAGTGTACCTAAGAGGTCTCTCTTTAGTTTAAATTATGGGGAACTATTTAGTAAAATGAAGACTTCACCCCAGTCCTTTTTTGTCTAATTTTGGTTTGCTTTGCTTTAAAATAGAAAGAAGATTGAATTAGGCGTTAGCTAAGCAGTTATTTATTGAACATTTACTCTGTGCCAGGCATTGTACCTGCATTGTCTCATTAAATGCCAGTGTAAGCCTGCAAGGTAAATGGTGTTATTCTCCCCTCTGCAAACGAACAAGCAGAGAAATTATGTGAGTTATTCCAAGCCCTTAGCTGGTAAAGGGATTTGAACCCAGGGCACTCTCTCTGCTGAGGCAATCATGTTCCTCACATTATTTGCTATAAGCTGCCTCCTAGCTCTGCTGCTAAGTAACTCTGTGCTTTGAGTCTCCCATGTCTTGGTTTCTTCAAAAAATTTACCATACACCGTTGTCATGAATATGAATGTGAGGCAGTGCTTAGGAAAGCACATGGCGCTGTGCAGATGTGTGGCAAGGGCTGAGCCACTCCTCATTTTCCTTTATGGGTTGCTCGGCACGGGGCTACCTGTCACCACCATTGTCCTAGCTTCTAAATCTGTGCTGTTCCTTCTTGTGTTTGAGAACTTTTCCCTCCCCACTGAATGTGAGTCTCCATTCTCCCTTTCCTTTAGATCCCTGCAGCTGTCCCTGGGATTTGTTTTCCTGCCTGAGTTCCACCTTGCCACTCTCTAAGGAAGGAAGTTTGGGGAGCAGCCAGGCCTCCCCTTACTACCCTGCCTCTCCCCTCTCTCTCTCCACCTGACCACTTAAAAGGCAGAACCCCAAGTGTCCTGGGTCTGCTGGCCTCCCATTTTGCCCCCTAGACTTAGTAGGCTTTCGAGAACGTTAGTTAGGGAGGGAAGCTGTGTCTCTCATGCCCCTTCTCCTTGGGACAGCTGGAGGGGCTGCTGGGAGGCTGCTGGGCTGGGGGAAGAGGGGAACTGGGGTGGGAATGGTCTGCCCTGGCCCAAGAGAACTGCCTCTCCGTTGCTAGTCCTGCTTTGCCATTCCGCTTTCCTCTGCTTCTCTAGGATCCAGGAGCTCTGAAGTTCCAAGGCAGGACTGGTGGGACTCGGCAGGTGGCAGCAGTGTTGGCCTGCAGTGCTCTGTTCTCTAGAATACTCCCTCTGTCACCTTGGACTGCTCTGGGCTTTGGAAGGGAGCCAGTGCCCCATCCCACCTCCCACCACCATCCCCAGATGACTGAGTCCCTCTCCCTCTGCCTTACTCGATGGCAACACCCCGTTAGAGCTATGGTGGAAGCTACCTGTCCTTTCTCCAAGCTGAGTCTGTCCTACCTGGGGCCGGAGTTAAGGCACACCTGTGAGCATGCCTGCACGTGGGGGCTGCCCTGGGTACCAGGGCCACTGTGGTCGGGACAGACTCGCTGCCCTCTGCAGCCGTTCTCAGGCCAGCTGCCCGTTGCAGTGCATTCCTCAGCAGGGGAACGTCCCCAGAGGCCCTTCCAGATACAGATGCCGTCACACAGCTCTGGGCTCCCAGCTAAACCCGGCTGTGCAATGTCTCTTGTCTCCCGGGAGGTCATGGGAAACCCCTGCCAGATGCCACGAGATGGGGGTGGAACAGGCAAGAGCGTTGCGGGAGCACAGCTGAGCTGTGCTTCCCTGAGCTGGGCTCGCTGCTCTTCCCAGGTCCAGGGGACAGAAGAGACAGGGGAGAGGCGGTGGCTTGAGAAGCTCCTGGCTGAACTGTTGGTAGCCAAGGGGTGCGTCTGGCTCAGAACTGGGACTGGCCCCTTCTCTCAGCAGCTCATCCGCATCTCCACTCGGCTCTGGTCACCACTTCCTCCCCCAGGTATGGTGATCAGCCTTTTCTGGAGGATGTGCCTCGGGACAGCTGAGACCATGATGCCCTGGCACAAGCGGACTCTCCTTGGGCAGCCTCTGCTGGGCACCCCTCTCCCCTGTTTGACTGCCTGACCCTGGGCTTGACTGAAATCATTGACTGGACTTCTGGGTGAACTGAAAGAGAAAGTTAAAGGTCATTACCCGAGGAGGGGTGGAGGCAGAGTCCTGACCCCCCGGCGTCCTGGTACCCCTCCCTGCGCTGACACCTCAGAGCTTCCTGAAATTGTCAAATTGTCTGGCAGCCTCCCTCCCTCCCGGTACTCTAAGGAATGAATCAGGGGGCAGAGGGCTGGGAGCCCCCCTTCACCAGCTCTGCCAGAGCCTCAGCAACTCATGCTCTCTGACCCCATGGCACGGAGCCTTCTTGTTTGAGGGTTCGGAGCCAACCCCAGGCTTTTCCCTGAGGGTAACCTCAAGAGGCCTGTGTCTAGGGGAGAAGACACAGTGTCTGGGGCTCAGGGAGAAGGTCCAGTAGGAGAGCAGCAGAACCCTCCAGGCTCTGGGGACTCTGCCCTCGGTGGTGCTGTGCTCCCCCCCACCTTACCCCTGCAGCTAAAGGGCCAGCATCCTAAATTGAGTCTTGGCACCCTCGTTGGAGCGGACTGGGCTCTATAGGAAGATGCCTTCTCTGGGCTAAGTCAGCGAAAAGCCCCCGGGTGTCTGGGAGCCAGACTCCCCAGGGAGAGCAGGGATTTTGCTTCCAGCTGCCTTCCTGAGAGCTGGCAGGCTGCCATGGAGAGGAGGCGGAGAGGATGCTCATTAAAGTGGGGGTGTAGACGCCCTCTTTCTGTGGCAGGGAAACTGCCTCCTGGGTTCCATGCTTTTCCATACTCCAACCTCGACTTTTTAACTGCAAAATGGGAAAAATGCTTTCCCAGCAGACGCCTCGTGGTGCTGCTGGCAGCTGTTGGCAGGATCCGGCTGGGAGCTTCTCTGAGGGAAACATTTCTCTCTGCTCGGTCCTCTCTCCCATCCTGGTGCAGAGTTGCTCACTTAGTAGATGCAGCAGGGAACTGGGCACAGAAAGGTTTGGTTTGAATTTCACATCCACCATTTATGAATTGTGTGACTTTGGGCTTGTTAAATTTAATCCTTCTGAGCCTCAATAAAATGGGGGAACTATCCCCTACTTCACAGGATTGTAACATATTAAATGTATTGATGTGCATAAGTGAACTTGTCACATAATAAGTTCTCAAAAAAATATTGGATATTGTCCTTAGCAGAAGAGGAATGGGTGATGGAGAATTCACAGAAGAGGGGGTTGGAGAAAGAGGCAAGAGCTATATATTAATGACCAATGATTTGAGAGGGAGAAGATTCTAGTCTCTTCCAGAAAGGCTCTTTTCCAGGGCTTAACAATCTTTGTAGGCAGGAAGTTCTTTTTGCTAGCTTATCTAAATCCCTCCTGCTGTAGCTGAGTTCCCCTTTGATCTGGCTCTGTCATGAGGAGGAAGAGCTGGTCCCTGGCTGGTCACAGCCTGGCTAAATGGCTGTGGTGTGCTGGGCAGACCAGAGGTCATGGAGATCCTGTGTGTGCCCACCTTCCCCTCTTCCCCATACTTCACAGTGGAGATGCAGGGTACCACTGGGCTTCCTCTCTGCTCCTTCTGCACCACAGCTGGAGCCAGGCATGGGATCTGGGCAGACCTTTTCTGTACACCCAGAGAGACAGGGTGGCAAACTTCCTGACTTAGTGGTCCCTTCTCTGGGCTATACGAAAGAAGGACAGGTTATGCTTTCAACCTCTCTGGGGCTTTTTTGGGGGGAAAGGATAGTTATGTTGGTTATTTTGATCATCTGAGAGGTGATTCTGGGCCAGGTTCTTCTTTGAGAGTGGGTGTCTCCCAGCTTGGAAGTCCCCAAAGTGCGAATTATTTGCAAGTGGGCAACTGAAGACATGCCAGTTCCCTGGGTTTTCCTTCTGGTTTGAATCTTCAGGTCTGATGGCTGGTAGAGGTGATCTTCCTAGAAGAAGGGGCCCTTACTTATTAGCCATGTGGCCTTGATCCGAGTTAATTTCTATTTTAGCCCTCATTAATAAATTAGGAGCAAAAATACCCACCTTAAAATGAAATGATATTGTATGGACTGTATGTGTGTGAAGATTTTCAATAAAAATAAATATTTTTAAATGAAATGATAAAATGGAACAAGCTAACCCGTGCAGAGAACAGGGCCTAGCACAGTCTGGCTCCATAAATGTGGAGGTTGTTAGTGAGGGAGGTTTAATAAGCAGGTGTAATGGGGTTCCAGGGGTACCAGCCCAGAAAGGGCATCAGGAATCATAGACATGCACCATAATTGTAAGAATTTCCAAGGATTCTGGAGCCATCCTTGGTGGATTATTTTAATCACAGCCTATTACTTTAGATCTGTAAGCAGTAAGACCCTTCAAGTGGACACAGCCTGGGATTGCATCCTTAGGAAGTCAGGGTGGGGATTTGAGGGGCAAGCCAGTTAGAAACCGGGGGAGGGTCCTAGCCAGCTTCACCAAAGAAGCTGGGCCAAGGTCACCAGGTGACACTCCTGGGAGGGGTGGTCGGGCAGGCTTTCTGTGATGTCACAAAGCACGGGGCCCCACCCGCCCCCTCCTATATCCTGGGTAGGGTGTGGATCCCCGGGCACGTGCTCCCAGCCCTTGCAGAGGGAGTTTTCTCTCTTTGGCAGTCTCCCAGTGTTCCCCCCCCCCACCCCACCCCGCCTTCGTCCTCCCTGTCTCCTCTTCCTGCCCTTCCGCCTCTTACTCTCCGGTGCCCCAAAGAGCCGAGGAACTGCTGAGCTCAGCTCTTCCGAGCAGCCTGGGGCTGGGGCTCGCGGCCTTTGTCCCGCCGCCGCCACGGCCGCTATGGGCCCGGAGCTGTGTGGGGGTGTGGGGGGCGGCCCCTCAGCCCCGGGTGCGCGTTCTTCGGGGGACGGATTCTCACATCACATCGGCTCCTGCTCAATTGTGAGCAGAGGAAGCACAGAGGCCTCGCTGCCCGTGCCAGATCCTGCCTCTGAAAAGCTTTCGGCCCCTTTCTCTTGGCTCTGGCGCGGCCCTCACCCGCTGCCGGGCCTGCGGGTTGCCAAGTGGCAAATAAACCGTGCTCTGTTCTGGGAGATTCCGGGGGCCCTTCTGAGTGGGGCTGACGGCCTGCCCTTGCTCCCTGCTGAAGCTCCAGAGGAGATGGATGGTGGCCGTGGAGGGGGTGGGGCTTGGGGTGAAATGTATGATATTGGGGAGATCCCTGGGCAGAAATGACACTGGATGTAGGAGTCTCCAAAATGTGTTTACAAAAGCCTGGGGCCTGGATGGGCCATGGTGGCTCAGCAGGCAGAGTTCTCGCCAGCCATGCCGGAGACCCGGGTTCGATTCCCGGTGCGTGCCTGTGCAAAAAAAAAAAAACAAAACAAAACAAAACCTGCAGCCACGCAGTGCAAGGGTCGCTCAGTGTTAGAATTCTCGCAGTCATGCTGCGTTCGATTCCCAGAGCCTGCACATACAAAACAAAACAAAATCCGGTGGCTGCCCCATGGGCCACAGTTAGCTGACTGGTTTTAAATATATATATATGTATATTGCATTAAGTTATAATCTACCTTAACTGCCCCCTTGTTGGTGCCCCCTTACATTTTGCCCCTGAAGGAAGTGCCTCATGAGCCTCACCCCAGTCCTGTCTGCTGTGGTTTAGTGGAAAGACTCTAGAGCCCGGGAAGACGCTACGTTTCCATCCCTGACCTCCCACTCGTTCCCCCAGGACTGGTTCTCATCTTTGTTGCCCTGCCTGTTGCTCCTTAAGGTTCTCATCTGGGGAGGGCAGGGCTGGCTGAGCTCCATCAACTTTGAGGGCAGCCCACAGAAGTGACTTCACCCCAGGGTGGGGCGAGGAGAGGAAGCTGCTGGAGGGAAAGGTGTTAGCATTCTTAGAAAGTTAAAACTGGGGAGATCCTCAGAGAGCATCTAAAGAGCACAGGAGGAAACCGAGGCGCAGAAGCCAAAGAAGCTGGGGCAGGGCTTGGCCTTGACCCTGTCTCTAGTCTCCTGGCTTAGACCTGTTCCCCCAGCTGCTGGACTAGGCTTGAGTTCTCCACTGGGAAAGGTGGGGTGGGGCATGAGCCCAGGACCACGGAGACATGGTGTCTCCCTGCTTAGTCCTTGAAGGCAAGGGACATGCCTCACTGGACTCTACAGTCCAGCCCCCAGCCTGCGTGGGCCTTTTTGCAGAGGGCCTGCTTGACTCTAGTGGAACAACTGTGGAGGAAGGGTTAGTGATTCGGGCATTGAGAGTTTCCCCAGTAGGAGGCAGCAGGAGAGGTGGGAGACAGCGCAGCCTTCAGAATCAGCCAGAGCAGGAGTGGATGCCCAATTTCACTGTAGTTACTATGTGTGTGAGTTAACCCCTTCGAGCTCCAGTGTTCTTCTCTAGAAAGTGGGGATTGAAATAGCAGGTTACCTTAAATGAAGTGATCAATGGCAGTGTCTGGCCCAGCACCAGCACAAGGAAAGCTGCCAAGAAATCTTAATTCCCATCTACTAGTCACTCCAGTTCTTCATTCATTCCCATTCCTGGGACGAACCCTCTTCCTTTCCCAGGACAGTTGCTTTGGGAATCAGTAGCATCCAAGGTCCATGTCCCCTGTCTCCCAGCTGATTCCCTTTTTCTCTGAGTGACAGTGCCCACCCACTTGCACTCTGGCAAAGCACCCTAGTGCTGAGCTCGGGCTACGGTGGGGCTGCCTAGCTCTCTCTGATCACAGAGGACCCTACATCCAGATATGCCGGGCCAGGGTGAGTACCCTGTTGATGCCAGACTTTCTGGATCCTAAAATCCCAGGGGCCCCTGCCCTCACATTCTCTTTCCAAGACTGCTCTTCTATCCACTTTCTCGGTCTGGCAGGTGGGTTCCCCAGGTGATCTGGGGGCTGGTGGCCAAAGGAGAAGCCTCCCTTCTCACTGAAGGGCTCTGATGGGCATGGCTGCTGCTCCTCCTCCCCTGCTCCCCTCTGTCTCTAGGGATCCTGATTCGATTTCCTCCAATCACCAGTATTGCCATCTGCCTGGGGTAATTAAATGGTATTTGACTTGGATCCAGAACTCTCTTCGCAAGCAGCCACGTGGTAGGGAGGGTGCCTTCAGTAGCTGGTGCCAGCCAGCAGAGCTGGAGGATCCTCAGAGGCTGCCTACGCCAGACCCTCAGATCACCTGGGAGCACCCGGACTCCCTGGGCAGGAAGTGTTTGGTCCTGCATCCCACCAACCCAGGGACAGAGCCATATTGGATGACCAGAGCCCCAGATTCCTGTCTGGTGCCTTGTGTGCAATGCCATGCCACCTACCTGAGACTGCCGCCTGCTCTTTCTCCCTGCGTGTACGGGACAGATCTGCTTTCCCCCTGGCACTCTGAGCCCTGCCCCTTAAGTGACGATGACATAGGAGCACTGAAGAGGAAGCATATACACGCTGCCTGGGTTCAAACCCCAGCTCTGCCACTTTCTGTCCTTGTTACTTTGGCTGAGTGCCATCTCAGTTTCCTCGGAGTACATGCCTCACAGCATTGTCATGAGAACCACAGGAGCTAATATTTCAAGTGCTTGGCCACTGCCTGGCATGGAGTGAGTCCCCAGGGTGGGTCCTGACATCTTACTGGTGGGACGAGTTTCCGGTCTAGGGATCCAGGGAAGATGAGCAAGAATCAGCTGTTCCCTTGTCAGTCAGAAACCAGTTCAGGTGGGAGACTGGAAAGCTGGGTTCCAATTTCAACTTGGCCTAGAGCAGTTGGACGGGAGTGGTCACTTCCTTGGGCCTCCATTCCTGTGGGATTCATTTAAGGGAGAGTGAGTGACCTGTGAGGACTGGTGCACAGGGAGGAGGGAAATACCTCTGAAAGAAGCCCAGACTACAACCCATGGCTTCCAGGGTGTGAACTGAGTCTGGCTTAGCTGCTCCCTGCCCCTGACCTCCCCCATCCCCCTTCAGTCCACTTTAGCTCCCTCACAGCCAGGTGCAGGCAGCAGGCTGAGGCGAGCGTTTCATCTGGGCTGCAGCTTTTCTGGGCTGCATCTCATCTGGGCTGCAGCTCTGAGTGGGCCTCGGTGGTCAGGGGCAGCCCAGGGCAGGGACAGGATGGCGGCTTGGAGGACCCTCGGCTCTGCGGCCAGGCGCCTCTGGCCCCTCTCACTCTTTTCTTCTCTTGGTAAATGTTGGCTTAGGGAGAGGGAGCTTGAATGCAGCTCATTGTGAGTGCCTGGCCAGCCCGTGGGCATCAGAGCCTAACTCAGCCCCCTTTTACTTTAGGGTGTTTGGGAGGTGCTTTCTGCCAAGCCCTTTACATGCACGCTCACTGCCTCGTGCTTGGTTGCTGTGGGAATCTCATCGTGGTGTGGGCTGCTTAGAAGAGAGAGGGAGGGGTGGCTAGATGCAAACAGCTCTGTCCATAGCTGACTCCCCACTCCCCACTGATGCCACTTTCCCTCCTCTTTATAGTGGCGCCTGCCAGCATCTGGGATCTGGGCCTGCTCTGCAGCCGGCCTGGTGTTTCTTCTAGGGGTCCCTGCCCTTCTCAGGCATCTTTTGACTTTATCTGGCCTGCCAGGATTACGGTTGGTTGGCCCCGATAACTCCCGGAGAGAACCCAGAGCTTGTGCCTGAAAATGTTCCGCTGGGATCTGGCATCTGGGAAGGGCATAGCTGGGCTGGAGGGCCTTCCCATCCCCCACAGGCCTTGGCGGAGCTGCTGGCTAAGAACTGAGCCCTGGCTCTGGGAGCAGCACCCAGGCCTGTCCCGCTCTTTCCCCCGCGACCCTGGACTTTGTCTCTCCAGAAGTGGGCAATCTATCTTCTCCCCCCTGCTCTTGAGGATGCTGATTTCTAGGGCTCCCAGTTCAATCAAGTGTGTGTGTTTTCATGTCAGACCTGCACTGAGAATCCAGGCTGTGCCAGTTTCCATTGTACAACTTTGGGCAAGTCATTTCAACTCCCTGCCTCAGTTTCCTCATCTATAAAACTAGGCAAATAATGGGTACTTCACAGGTTTGTAGTAAAGAGTGCATGAATTATGTAAAATATTTTTAACACAGATCTGATATACACTGAGTGCTCAATATGTGTTGGCAGCTGCCATTTTTGGTGGGGTTGACGTTATTATTATTATCATTTATTACTACTACAAAGCTGGCCCTGTCCTCTCAGAGACTTCCTAAGCGTCCTTCTCTGCAGGTTGTGGGGGATCAGGGGGGAAGGGAAGTTTGGCAGGCAGTGTGGGGCTGGAGGGCCTGCAGCAGCCCCCTTCCAGCTGGGCCTGACTCAGGGCTCTCCCCATCCTGGGCAGGATCCGGCCCCAGCTATCGAAAGAGAAGATCGAGGGCTGTCACATCTGTACCTCTGTCACCCCCGGGGAGCCCCAGGTCCTGCTGGGGAAGGACAAGGCCTTCACCTACGACTTTGTCTTCGACCTGGACACCTGGCAAGAACAGATCTATACAACCTGTGTGAGCAAGCTCATTGAAGGTTGCTTCGAGGGCTACAATGCCACAGTACTGGCCTATGGGCAGGTGAGGCACCCCCACCCCACCACTGGCCATTCCAGTTTAGGTGTGCCCCATAAGATGGGGACAGCCCCACCTTCAGAGTGACAGAAAGCCAGCTGCACAGGGTTTTATCTATTGTCCAAGGATGCGGCAACAGGAATGCAGAGGGAGGGGAGATACCTGAAGGGTGTGGCTTTGGGGCCAGGAGGGGACCTGGGGACCCAAGCTGAGCCACGGACTGGGTGGGAACCCTTGTTTAAGGAAGGAGATCATTCTGAAGATCCAGAGCTTGCTGGTGACCCCAGAGGGTGCTGTGTAACATTCACCACCCCCCACTTCAACCCTCACCACTGCAGACAGGGGCCGGGAAGACGTACACCATGGGCACTGGCTTTGACACGGTGACATCGGAGGACGAGCAGGGCATCATCCCAAGGGCCATCGCACACCTCTTCGGGGGCATTGCTGAGCGCAAGCGACGGGCACAAGAGCAGGGCGTAGCTGGACCTGAGTTCAAAGTCAGCGCTCAGTTCCTGGAGGTACTGTGGCCTCTCAGTGTGGGCAGGAGGGAGGCTTGGGGAACAGTGAGACCATGAAAGTATGGCCTTCCTCCCATCAAGAGTGATGAGCTGAACAAGCCATGGGGGAATCTGTAGGCAATGAATTCCCCACTGCTAGAAGTATCCAAGCAAGGGCAGGAGAGGGTTTCCAGTATCTGATGGGACTTGAGTCAATGACCTATAAGACATCTTCAAACTTTGACTGATTCTGGGATTCTCAGCTCTGATACTTATTAGCTGTGCAACCTTGGGCAAGTCAGTTCACCTCTCTGAGCCTCAGTTGCCTCATCTGCCAAATGAGGCTGATAATAAGTGTTTACTTGGAGGTTTTGTGAGAATTACATGGACGCATGCCTGGTACATTGAGAGAACTTTGGTTCGTGTTCTTCCCTCTAGCTTTCCCTGAGACCATCCTCAGTCTCAGTGCTGCCTGCCCTCTGAGTTTTCTCTGACTCCAAAGCAGAAGATCCCCCAGAAGGCGCCTTTCTTTGCATCTGGCTCTGCTGTCTCTGAGCGGACGTCAGTGTGCTGAGGGCTGGCAAAGCATTGTGGCAGCCAGGGGTTTTTCAGGAATGAAGGAGGGGATCTCTGGGTTCTTTGACCTTTGGGCCAGTTTTGATCCCCAGCTTAGTAATCTCAGAGGTAGGAGCTCCCACCTGCAAAGGGGCCCTCCCAGAGAGGCTTCTAGGAAGGCAGGTGGGCCCTGACTGCTTCTCACCAGAACGTGACAGATTTCTCCTTTGTGGCAGTTGAATGGGCAGTTCCAGTTCTCAGCATCTAAAACCCAACCCGAGGATCCCAGCCCTGGGACATTTGTTGGAGCCACTTGAGCTCTCACCCCATAAACCCTGGTGCCCCCTAAATCCAGGTTGCCCTTTGCGGGAGGGATGTGGTCTCAGCCCTCTGCAGGCATTCCCCTGCCCTGCCCCCTCCCCACCTTCTCATAGTTATTCCCTTCTGGGCACATGGAAAGGCGATTTTCCCTTTAGGAGACCCTGTACTTTAAAACTTGGGAGCTTTTCTTTTCCTTCTGGACTTTTGTTTTTGATAAATTGCATGCCTCTGTGTGTATGTGTATCCTATTGCTTATATATCCGTAAGCTTTTCTCACATCTTTTCTTCCCTTCTCCATCCTGTTGCCATGGAAAGTCCCCCCAAAATGCCACTTCCTAGATAACCCATGCCAAAGGGTGATCTGCAGGGGTTAAATGATGCCATGTGTCTGCCCCAACCCAGACAGACAGACACTGTGGCACCCACATCTGCATCAGCCCCTTCCTTTTCCTCTTCCCCTTCCTGAGGGATATTTCTGACCCTTTAAGGCCATCAAAGCCTCGGATGTCCGAGGGCTGTGGTCCCCCCCCCTCATCCCCTGCCAGGATTCTGCTGGCCGCTGCCCCAGCGGCCCTCTTTGCTTTTCCTACTCCTCAGCCCTCGCTCCCTGCCGCTGCATGTCCTAGCCCCTCAGCAGGTGAAACTTCCCTTGCCCGTGATTCCAAAAGAGCCATCTCCAAGGCTGACGCGGTCTGAGATGGGGTGGCAGCTCGTGGCCAGGCCTGCACCGTGCCGTGGCCCACGAGGCTTCCCCCAGGAGGCAGGGCCACTGTAGCACGCTCTCCTTGCTTGCCTTCCACTCTGGGGAGGTTGTCGTTACCCCTGGGACTGCCTGAATGAGGGCCTTGCTCCCATCCTCTCTCTACGCTCTGTCTTTGCCTGCCCTTATCTGGAACCACGCCTTCTACCCCTTTTTTCCCCACCTAGTAATGTAATATGATCTGCCCAAATCATGGTGATACCCTCCTCCTTTCCTGCATCTAATTCCCAGTCCTTTGGTCCCCTTTAAGTCCTTAGCCCTCCGCTTGGACCAAGAGCCACTGAGCACTGGTTCCTTGGGGAGTGGAGCACAGTGTGCAGCCCCCCACGAGCTCTGCCCAGAGCCCGGCTGCCCTTCCACCCTTGTTCAGGAGAAAGTTCCTGGAATTGTGAGCCCAGAAGGGATGCAGATTGGGCGAGTTAGCCTTCCAGAGCCTCAGTTTCCACTTCTGCAGAGTAGGGGTGGGGTGGTTAGAAGGCCCAGTGGGGGCGACGACAGGGGAAGGAGCCCCTCGGGGCCCGTGCCGCGTGCCCTGCACACAGCGCCGTGTCGTCCCCTCGCAGCTCTACAACGAGGAGATCCTGGACCTGTTTGATAGCACCCGCGACCCCGACGCCCGCCACCGCAGGTCCAACGTCAAGATCCACGAGGACCCCAACGGCGGCATCTACACCACTGGTGTCACGTCTCGCCTCATCCACTCCCAGGAGGAGGTGAGCATGCCCTGGGCGTGTGGCGCCGGCCCCGTGGCGGCCCCCAAGCCCTCACTTCCGCCTCCCCCCACAGCTGGTCCAGTGCCTGAAGCAGGGTGCCCTGTCCCGCACCACGGCCAGCACCCAGATGAACGTGCAGAGCTCCCGCTCCCACGCCATCTTCACCATCCACCTGTGCCAGATGCGCGTGTGCACCCAGCCCGACCTGGTGAGGAGCCCCGGGGGACTCCACGGGCCCAGCTGTGAGGGGGGTCTCCAAGGACGGGCAGGGTGAGGAGCCCTGGATCCACAGCTAGAAAGCCTGGGTTTGGGGCTTGCCTCTGCCACTTGTTGATTTTTCTTTTTCTTTTTTCTTGAACCTCAGTTATCCCATCTAGACAATGGGCTAATGAAACCTTTCTCTTTATGAGGGTTAAATGAAAAGCATTGAGTACTGTGCAAACTGTCAACACTCTGTGAGGGGTGAGCTGCTCCCAGCCCCAGCTCTCTGCCCTGAATTCCAGCCTCACCCGAGGACAGGGGGCTGGGGGCAGAGGGGAGCAAGGTGGGGCCAGGGCTGGAGGCTCAGCTGCCGGCTTCTGCTGCAGGTAACCGAGGCGGTGACAGGGCTCCCTGAGGGCTCAGCTCCTGCGAGTGAGTATGAGACCCTCACTGCTAAGTTTCACTTCGTGGACCTGGCTGGCTCAGAGCGGCTGAAGCGGACGGGGGCCACCGGCGAGCGGGCCAAGGAGGGCATCTCCATCAACTGCGGCCTGGTAGGCGCACGGCGGGTCAGCAGCCCCGCAGCCCGCACGGCTCAGCCTCAGACCCTTCCAAGGCCCTGCGACCACAGCTACCCAGCCTTTCCTGGCCCTCCTGCCAGCCGTTGGCCGAGCACTAGGTCACTACTTTGACCTGTCATCCTCAGTCCTCAGCCTGGCCCCAACTTCCTTCCCACTTCTGCCTCTAAACCCTCCCAGGCAGGTTCACTGGGGTCAGCGAGGCAGGGACGGTGGACAGCTTGGGGATGTGCCCAGTATGCCCTCTCTCCCTGACTGCCTCTTGCATATCATCTGTCTCCTGCAGCTGGCCTTGGGCAACGTGATCAGCGCCTTGGGGGACCAGAGCAAGAAGGTGGTACACGTCCCCTACAGGGACTCCAAGCTCACTCGGCTCCTCCAGGACTCACTGGGGGGCAACAGGTACCTGCAGGCCAGCATCCGGTGGAGGGGCAGGGGAGGAGGGAGCCTCCTGGAGAATACTAATTAGAATGCTAATGAGCATGCCGGCCTCAGGGAGGAGGCAGTGCTCCCCATTCCACCCAGCAGGCATGGGAGGCAGGGACCTTGAGATTCTCCCTGACCTTTGGCCAATTATGGTGGGAATCAGTTTCTTTAACTGCACCCCAGGGAGAGCTGTTCCTAAAGGACGTGGTAAGACCCACATGAGATAATAGATGGGAAAAACTAGGAAAAATACAGGGGCTGTGGCTTGTTCCCCGTCACCGCAGAGGATTCTGGCGATTATGCATCGCAGTCTCCCCAACCTTGTTTGCCGCAGGCACTGTAGCTGCCCGCTGCTGGAATAGAGCCCCTCGGCTCCCCAGGATCCCCAGGTCTTAAGGCAGTGGAGGGAGTGGGTTGGAGCTGGAATTCTGCTTTGGGGCGAGGCTTCTCGGGGGTGTCTGTGCCCACTTGTCCCTCACCCTCCCACCCCCCTGACCGCGCCATTAGCCAGACCATCATGATCGCCTGCGTGAGCCCCTCCGACCGGGACTTCATGGAGACACTCAACACTCTCAAATACGCCAACCGGGCCCGCAACATCAAGAACAAGGTGGTGGTGAACCAGGACAAGACCAGCCAGCAGATCAGCGCGCTGCGGGCCGAGATCGCGCGCCTGCAGATGGAGCTGATGGAGTACAAGGCGGTGAGCATGCTCCCGGCGCGGGTGGCTCTGGCGGCCCAGGTGGGGCGCTCACGGCCCAGCACTCCTGATTGGAACCTGTGACCTGCCGACTCCTCACACTGCCCTGCAGCATCACCCTTCATTCTTCAGCATCCTCTCTATCACCTACCCATTCATGCCTCACAATTTCCTAAGCATCGGCAGGGTAATAATCCCTAAGTATTTCAGAGGCTGAGCCAGGTAACTCAAGCATGGTCTGAGCCTTCAGGGTTTTAGAATACTAAGAGCAAAAAGGGCACCTTGACTTTGGTTACCTGGATTTGATGCATATGGCAGACACTGAGCTTTGTGTTTTCATGGCTATGGAACGAGCTTGTTTTAGAACAGATGAGGCTCCTGAACTGTATGATGAAACAGCCAGCAGTGGGAGGGAGGGGGATCACATAATTTGCCCAGCATGTTGCAGAGGAGGGGCAGGGCAGAGAAGAGAGTTGGCCCCACAGACCTGGGTAATCAGGGAGGGCTTCCTGGAAGAAGGGCCTTTTCTCTGGGTTTGAAAGAATGAATGAGATATCAGCAAAAAGAGACGGGACAGGTCTTCTGGTTTGAAAACATGCCACACACAAAGGAAGAGAGATGGGAAAGGTAGGTGCTTTTGGGGAAGTGTCTAATTCCATGTGATTAGAACGGAAGTCACCAACTGGTAGCCCAGGGTCTGAATCTGCCATACAGGTGGGTTTGGTTTGTCTGAATTTTGTTTTAAGAGAATGCACATTAGTTGCCAGTCTTTCTGAAAATAGGGAGTTCCATCATTTTTCTTGAAAAATAAGATCTTACAACACATGGCACTGAATTGCTTAGAAGACATCGAAGCTTCCCCTTTTGGACTGAGTCTGTGCTTCGGTTAGTTCCAGTCTCCACCACTCCTTGTTATCGCACCCAGACCGATTAGCTCATTTTTGCCGGCTTCCTGGCTTTTGACCCTCAAACTAGCATATATTGAAATATGAAGTTGAACAATGAAAATGCAGGTTGAGGTGAGATTGTGGAAGGCCTTGAATGACTGGCTGCAGAATTTGGACTTTCTGTTGTCAGTGGGAAACCCTGTAAGGTTTGTGAGCACTGGGAGATAGGAGTGTTTCAGGGAACCTGGGCAGGGGAATCTGGCCACATTGCCACATCTAAGGAGAGGACAGGGCAGTGGCGGAGGAAGGAGCAGCCTTTCTCGCACCCCTCCCTGCAAGCTCTGGCGCCTGACTGCTCCCCTGTGACCCTCCTGCCAGGGCAAGCGGGTGATTGGGGAGGACGGAGCTGAGGGCTACAGCGACCTGTTCCGGGAGAACGCCATGCTGCAGAAGGAGAACGGGGCCCTGCGGCTGCGGGTGAAGGCCATGCAGGAGGCCATTGATGCGATCAACAACCGTGTCACCCATCTCATGAGCCAGGAGGCCAGCCTGCTCCTGGCCAAGGCCGGTGAGTCAGGTGCACCAGGCTTGGGGCACCAGGGGGCTTGGGCGCCCTGCCCACACCCCACCCTGGGACGTTGGGCGGGCTAGGCCAGCCTATTGAGTCACTGATCCTTTATGCATTTTTTTCTAATTGATTTTAAATCATGATACATGAATATATTCTTCTCGTGACGCGTGAGCAATTCCTCAGCCTGTAAAGTGAAAGGTTAAGATCCCTGCACTTAACATTCCACCCCATGTCCTCTCGCTACTTCTCAGGAGAAACCTCCATGCACATTTCCCCACACCTTTCTACACACATTTGCTCCACGTAGGAAAATGTATTTTTACACGTGCATATGAATATATACTATTTTTGCTTTTTCTGTATACGAGATCACATGTATTCTCTGACTTGCCTTCTTCACTTAGCATTTTATTTTTAGAGCCTTTTCTATATCCAGCATATAAACCTACCTTAAATCTTTTAAACAGTTGCATGGGGTTCCGTTTGTGACGATGAGTAATTTATTATAACAGCTCTCTAGTGATGGGCATTTAGGTTTTTTCCAATTTCTAGCTATGATCGACAGTGATTGTTCATCTCTGGGTACATGTATGAGTAAGAATTTCTGAGGTTTGGTTCCTCTTTGGAAGGGACCCGTGGGTGCCATCCTATTGAAGGCACAGATCTGGGCCACCAGTCCTAGAGCCGAAGGTCCTTGCCATCAGTTAGCTTATTGTGCCCCCTCTTCCGGCCTTCCTCCTGCAGGTGACGGTAACGAGGCCATCGGAGCCCTCATCCAGAACTACATCCGGGAGATTGAGGAGCTGCGGTGAGTGGGCAGCACCAGGCTTGGGGTCTGGGGGTCATTGGCCCACCCAGGGCTCACCCAGCCCCACCCACGCGCTCTCTCTCACAGGACTAAGCTCCTGGAGAGCGAGGCCATGAACGAGTCCCTCCGCCGCAGCCTCTCGCGGGCCTCAGCTCGGAACCCCTACTCCCTGGGCGCGTCTCCAGCCACCCCAGGCTTTGGGGGCAGCCCGGCCAGCTCCATGGAGGACGCCTCTGAGGTCATCCGCAGGGCCAAGCAAGACCTGGAGCGGCTGAAGAAGAAGGAGAGCAGGCAGCGGAGAAAGAGGTGAGTGGGGCACCCTTCCCAGGTAGCTGCTGTCCCACCTGTGTTCAGGAAGGGTTGTCCTGAAGCCCCATCTCCAGGGGCTCCCCCCATCTCGCTTGGGCATTCACTGAGCAAATGTGCTCAGCCTTTGGGCAGAGGCCTCTCAAACCTCTCCAATGCTAAGCTTTCCCCCAAGGAGAGGCGGACAGAGCAGAACCAGAGCGACTCTGGGCTGGAGGCTGGAAGAGCAGCCCGATTCCCTGCAGAGCAGGAGCCCAGCCCTACCCCCATCCCCTCTGGACAAGAGCACCCTTCTCCCTCTTCCAACCCTGTCCCTGACTCCCGCTGTGTGCTCTTGTTTTCCTGGCTAATCTGGCTTTACCCTTCACTCCATGGGCAGCCCAGAGAAGGAAGCCTTCAAAAAGAGGGCAAAACTGCAACAGGAGAACAGCGAGGAGACTGACGAGAACGAGGCAGAGGAGGTGAGGGGCCACCCCTGTCCCCTCCCCACCACATGCTGAACCCCATCTTCCTGCTAAGGTTGAGGCCCCATTGACATTCTAGTGCAAGGCTGAGGAGGAGGTTTAGCTTTGCATCCGGCCGTCCTCATACTTCTTGATGTTACTGGCTGGTTGCATGGGCGTTTCTGTCCCTCAATCCCACCTTCTCTGCAGTGGATGCTGAGGGCAGGGAGGCGCTCCCAGAGGGGGCTCTGCCCAGGCTTTGGGGGAAGTCATGCTTTTTCCAGGAGGGAGGGTTGTGCAGAAGGGGCCTCGGCCTTGGCCCACCCCACCCCCCACCCTGCTTGCACATCTGCACGATTGTGTGGGATTTGCCTCTGCTTCTGGGTTCCCCTCCCCCGAGGCTGTGCCCGGCCCGGAACGGGCGAGCCTGGCAGCCTGCCCACGCGGTACTCGGTGCCCAGGAGGAGGAAGAGCGGGACGAAAGTGGCTGTGAGGAGGAGGAAGGGCGCGAGGATGAAGACGATGACTCGGGCAGCGAGGAGAGCCTGGTGGACTCAGACTCGGACCCCGAGGAGAAGGGTGAGTAGGGCTGAGCTGGGGGTGGGGGGAGAGATGACGCCAGGCTGCCAGCACCCAGGAGGGGTGGGCGCTGCTCGGTCAGCACTGGGCCCAGAGGACATCTCAGAGCAGATGGGTGGGTTGGAAGGCCCTGAGCCCTGCATTCGCTTCGAAGCCAGATGCTCCCAGGGTGGGGTCAGGCCCTGTGTGAGTTCTCAAAGATAGTGGTTGTTCAGGGTACAGAATCCTCAGACATGGAACCAATAAAAATAATGACAAAACCAATGGTCATGATGGGAAGGGCAGCAAACACTCATTAAGGGCTCAGGATGTGCCAGCCACAGAATGCTGGATCCTTCATTTAACCCTTTACCTGGGTTGGCGCTTTTAGTCCTCACCTGTGCAGTAGGTATTAGGAGTTTTCCCTTTATCACCATTTAAGAACAAGCTCCGAGAGGCCTAGTGACTTTCCTCAGTTGGTTAGATGCGGAGCTGGGCCTTAAGTCTAGATCTGCCCACAGTCCTGCAGAGGTCCTCAATCCTCTCGCCCTCTGGCACCCACACCAGGTCACATAGTGTCTATGACAGGTGGACGCTGGCTTCTGGGGCACAACAGGGCCAGGAAGGGAGCCTAGACCCCCACCCAGTTCCTGGGCCCCAGCCTTGCTTTTCTGGGGCTACTCTTTAAATGCATCATCCCATCCAGAAGCCTCTACCCACCGTGGGTTCCTCATTTCAGCCGGTCAGTGGTCGCTGATTGGTCACGACTGCCCAAGGAAGGCCTTAAACCCCTACCCATACCTCAAGACTAGTGGATCTGCTCCCCACCTTGTCCCCTGTCCCCTGGCACCGAGCTGAGCCCACCTCTGCCCCCACAGAAGTGAACTTCCAGGCGGACCTAGCGGACCTGACCTGTGAGATCGAGATCAAGCAGAAGCTGATTGATGAGCTGGAGAACAGCCAGCGGCGGCTGCAGACGCTCAAGCACCAGTATGAGGAGAAGCTGATTCTGCTGCAGAATAAGATCCGGGACACCCAGCTGGAGCGTGACCGTGTGCTGCAGAATCTCAGTGAGGCCAGCCCCACCCCGTCCCCTCCTGCCTGCGACCCTCGTGTTCCCCTGAGGCCCCCTCCCCTGTCAGAAGCACCACCCAGCAGCTGGCATCTTTGTGATTTCCCTGGTCTTCTGGGCAAGGTACTTCTGAGCCGTTTCACCCACAGTCACCCAAAACCCTAGTTCCTATGCTACATTCTAAATTAATCTTTTTTCTTTTTTTTCCCCCCACTATTGTCTTACATATTAGAATCCTTTATACATGTAGGCACACGAATATAACACCTCTCTGCCTTTTCGCCTCCATTCTGTTCCTTGGTTCTTTTCCTTTGGACCGGTTTATGTACCCACTTCTCACATTCTGTCTTCCTTACACTGCTCCTCAGCCCATTCATTCACTCACTCATTTGTTCATCCATTCATTCACTGATTCAACACACATTTACTGAATAAGTCTTACAGACCCGGCATTATTTTAGGTGCTCCTGATATTAGGGTGATCAAAATCCCTGCCCTCCAATGCGGAGAGACAGACATAAACAAAATAAATAAGCAGAAGATATAGCATGTCAGATGGTGATAAGTATTATGGAAAAAAATTACAGCAGGCAAAGGGGACAGGGTTGGAGTTTTAAAAGGATGATTAGGAAGGCTTCCCTGAGAAGGTGACATCTGAACGAAGATTTGAAGGAGATGAGATAGTTCCAGGGCAGAACGAGTGAGGGGAAGAGCATTCCAGGTAGAGGGAACAGAAGATGCCAAAGCCCTGAAGTGCGAACGTGCTGGAAGGAAGAGCTTGGAGGCCAGAATAGCTGGAGCCCAGTGAACGGGGATGGGGGACAAGTAGCAGGGGATGAGTCAGAGAAGACCTGTAGGATGAGGCCAACGTCACTCCCTGTAGCATGTCTTATACTCTGAGTGAGTTTTGAGGGAGGGACATGATCTGAACTTTAAAAGCATTTTTAAGGGTTACTATGGCTGCTAGGTAGGGGCACAAAAGTGAAAGCTGGAGGCCAATTAGGGAAACTGTGATAAAGATGCCGGCGAGCAGTGGCTTGGATCAGAGGTGGTGAGAAGTGGTGAGATTGTGGATGTAATTTTGATGGTAGGGCCAAAAGGCTTTGTTGACTGATTGGATGAGGTCGAGGGGGAGCCAAGGATGTCTCTCAGGCAGGAGCTTCTGGCAGGTTAGTGATGACATTTACTGAGTGGGGAAGGCCTGGGGGTAAGGAGGATGGAGACTGGGAGATTGGTTTTGTGCGTTCTAAGCCTGAGACATCTGTGAGACCTCCAAGTGGAGAAGTCTGGTAGGCAGGTCACAGGGAAGGAGAATTAGCTTATTTCTTTTGCCCACACAATTCCCACCCACATCGCTCTGTCTTACCTTGTAACCCTTCCCCCTCCCACTGGTTCCAACCCTTTCCTCCAACAATGGGTCAGAAGCAAGGGTCAGAGCCAAGCCAGCATGGGTGGCCTGCAGGACCCTCAAAGGAAGCTGGTGACCAGGTGCTCAGATCCCAAGGTGTATACACCCTTCCAGGGCCAATAGAATGTCAGAGCAGGAAAATGCCTTGGAGATCTTCTCATTTGAATTCCCTCATTGTTAAAGTAAAGAAACCGAGGCCCACTTGCCCAGGGTCAGTCAGTGAGACTAGAACCCAGGTCTCCCGCTTCCCTGCCGGCGCCCTCGGCAGCGGGGGGCTTGTGGAGACGTGGCCCCGGTGGCCCCTTCTGCTGCACCTAGGCACCATGGAGTGCTACACGGAGGAGAAGGCCAACAAGATCAAGGCGGATTATGAGAAGAGGCTGCGGGAGATGAACCGGGACCTGCAGAAGCTGCAGGCCGCACAGAAGGAGCACGCACGGCTGCTCAAGAACCAGTCACGCTACGAGAGGGAGCTGAAGAAGCTGCAGGCCGAGGTGGCGGAGATGAAAAAGGCCAAGGTAAGGGGCGGGGCCTCCCAGGAGGGCCATGGGAAGTCTTCTTAGTATCCACTTAGCATGTTAAAAATACTCATTGCTGTCAAATGGGAAGTGTATCTTTTTGAGACATCATATTGCCTGGGTCCGTCTGGTCTTGGTCCTAGACAGTGTCCTCGGAGCTGCATGCATTGTCCAAGGTGAAAACCCATTCTCCGGTCAGTTAGCAGGGCCATTGTGTAGGACAGTGGGGTCCACAGGGATGTATCGGTCTCCAGGGGACTTTGCTCAATGCTGCCCCCTACTGGTAGGAAGCTCCACCACAGTTGCCTCCAGTCTGCAAACTTGTAAGCACAAAGTGTATGTGAGGCCTCCCATTGGCACAGCCTTTGCCAGTAATAATAATAATAATAATTGCTTGAACACTTCCTATGGCCAAGCTCTTAGCCATCCCTTATGTTCATAATCCCATTCAATCCATATGAGACCCTCATGAAGGAAGCCCTGTTATTATCCCCATTGTGTGCAAGGAAAATGAGGCTCAGAGAAGTTAATTCCAGCTACTGAAAGGTAAAGCTGGAATTCAGGCTCAGCTCTCTGCCTCCCAAACTTGCATCCTATGCGGCACGGGCTTCCCTTTTCTACCTCACCTTTGCTCAGAGCACTTGGTTTCTGGGGCCCAAGGTCTGCCCCTGAGTTTCCAGTTCTGGGCTCTGGGCTTCTGCTTCCAGTGTCTGGATATGTTCTTATCTCTGCCTGGGGTTCAGCAGATCCATCCCCACCACATGTGCCCCCTCCCCCTAGGCCTTTCTGGTCCTGCCTTCCTGCCTGACCCTCAGTCCTTCTTGCACACCAGCTCTCCATAGCTCCGGGGCAGGCCCAAGCACATCCTGGCACCAGTGACAGTCCAGCAAGCTGTGGCAGGCTGGCTTTGGAGATGGGATGCTGAAGGAGAGCTCCGCCGTACATGGGGCTGATGGGCCAGGGGTATGGATTCTGGGAATTGTCAGTAACTGTGTCCTCACTGCTGACTCTGCTGGCACTGACCAGTGTGTAAAGGAAAGGGGCAATGCTGCCATGCCCAGGGCTGATTCCTAGAGGAGGCAGACATCTCGGCTGTCATTTGGGCCCAGCCACCTCTGCCAGAAGTCCAGAGGCTCCATCACCCTGACCATAAAAACACCCAGCCTTGTTTTGCTCAGACCAACTCAGCATGGGCTGGCCCCAGTAGCCCTATTTTCTCCTTCCGCCTCATTGCTTTCACTTCACTGGGCGTCAGACAATGAATGGGCTTGGAACTCGGCAAGTACCCACAGATCACCTGGGCCCCCGGCGCCCTCTGGTGGTGAAGAAGGGAAGGACCAGCAGACATTTATCATCCTCTCCCTGGGGAAGCAGCACACCCATCTGGGGCCTGTGCGTTCTGCGTGGCTCCTGGAACAGGTCTGGCTGGCCCTGTTTGCATCCACCCTCTCTCCCTGGAGGTTTACCAGCTGATGCCTCCATAGGGCAGCCAGTCCTGGGAACTCACATCTCAGCTGGGTGGCCCTGCAGAGCCTCATGGGTGCAGATCTTCCATTGCATCCCGCATGGCTCTGAAGCCTGGAACAATGATATACGGCCCAGGATGTATTTGAAGGACAGAAGGACCCATGTGTGTGCCTCTGCTTCAATCTCAGGACTGCCTAGAGCCCTTCAGCCAGGGGCCCAGCTCTGCATGTGACCCCAAGCCTAGAGGTGAAAAAGAATATCACTGGGCCATCCCAGCAGGTGCCCTGGTTTCCTGTTGGAGGGACAGAGGGTCCAGCAGCCAAGGATTCCAACCAGGCGCTGGGAAGGCCAGTGTCTGTGAGTCCTCCCAGTCAGTTCAGCTGCAGGGCCAGAGAGTCACAGAACTGAACCTTGGCAGGGCCCATATCCACAGGGGTGCCTTGGGGAGGGGGCACTGCTTTTCCTTCAGATCACCAGGGTGATGCTGGTCTCTGGTGTTCTGGCCTGATTCGGCACTGCCATGTGCCTAGAATGTGCTCGCCCGTCCTGAAGCTGGCGCCTCTGTGATGATCTGCAGAGTCCTTGGCCAGTACGTGTTGAATTGGATGGATGGCCTGTGACCATGAAGACACAGCTTGTCCCCAGGAAGCCTCAGACCCCTGGGCCCTGGCATCCTGGGTTTATTCACGGCACATGGTATCCTAGTGTTTCAGACCCACTTGTAAACAAGGCTTTGACCTCATCTTCCCAATCACAGAATTTGGGAAGAACCCTGGTTCTGGACGCCAAAAACCCAAGAGCAGTGAGCCCTCCTCTGAGGGAGAATGCAGCCCCTCCAATCGCTGGCCGCCACAGGGCCTCCCTCCAGGGCCGTCCCTAGTGTCTGATGCCTCAGTAGTAGAGGGAGCACCAGCTCTCGGGTGGTTCTCAGTGGTAGAGGGAGCACCGGCTCTCGGGTGGTTCTCAGTGGTAGAGGGAGCACCGACTCTCAGGCCTAAAGCCCTGCATGCATTGCACTCCACAGTTGAACACCAGAAATGGGGAGGCACGAGGACCACAGGTCTCTGACACGTTATGGTGTCTCTGGCCACATTAATGGTGTTCTCTGTGTCTTCAGCCATACACCTGAGAACTCTGGGGATCCAGGCTCTCTCTGCACCTGGTCCTTAGCTTTTCTCTGAAGGTGCCAGCCCCGGGGCCATGGAAAGAGCTGGGTTTTGGAGGCAAAGTGATCTGGGCCCGAATTCTGACACATAACCATTACTAGTTGTGTGACTCTGAATAAGTCATTTTCTCTCCTTGAGGCACATTCCCTCATTTTTAAAGCAGGAATGATTACAGTTATCTAATCCTGTTGAGGACAGTACCTGGCATTTAGTGTATTCTCAATGATGGTGGTCGGTTCTGTTGCTATGCTGTGATCCTGGTCCTGGAATCCAGCCGTGCCCCTCACCTCAATCCCATCAGGCTCCATCCCGGTGGGATCGTCTGCCTGTAGCAGGAAGTCCAGGCCCAGGACAGTTGCTCTGAGTGAGGGCCTGCGGGGCAGTGGCATTTGGAACAGTGAGGGCCAGGCTGGAACTTGCGGAGCATCAGGAATGGTAGTGAGGCTGCTCCTTTGGGAGCCACTTTGAAGGGTGTGGAGGAGTGGGCGGCAGGCCTTGGCTTCAGTCCCCTGAGTCCTGACTCAATGCTGCCTGGCAGGCTGGCACCCCTGTCCCCAGCATCCTCAGCCACCCGCTCTCTCGAGGGTGTGGGCCGCCGAAGGCCCAGCCCCACCTCCCGCTCACCTCCCCGCCCATCCCAGGTGGCCCTGATGAAGCAGATGCGTGAGGAGCAGCAGCGGCGGCGGCTGGTGGAGACCAAGAGGAACCGGGAGATCGCTCAGCTCAAGAAGGAGCAGCGGCGGCAGGAGGTGAGGGGCGCTCCCTGAGGATCGCGGGAGCCTCTGGCTCTCAGCACCCCTGCCCTCCTGGCCAGGCAGGCCTCAGTTTCTGCTGGCCTGCGTGATAATTGTCACTTTAGAGTAAATGCAGCATGTGGAGGAGGGCGTGCCACCCCAGGACCCACAGCTCCAGTGGGGCTGAGCCTTCTGCTCTAGGATACCTACCCACGGCTGGACAGAGGGGGCCACGGGAACTGCCCTCGGGGCGGCCTGTGCAAACCCCGGGTCTCACTTTAGCAGTGTGTTTTGGCTGCATGAGAATCGTTTCTGTGAAACCCAGGCGTTCACCCCCAGAGCCGGCCAGACCTCCATCCCAGCACAGGCAGAAAGGGCTTGGGCCCCGAAGCCTGGACCCCACCCCTCTTCTCTCCCTCACAGTTTCAGATCCGAGCTCTGGAATCCCAGAAGCGACAGCAGGAAATGGTCTTGAGGAGGAAAACCCAGGAGGTAAGCTCACAAAGGCGGTCTGGGCCCAGGGCCCCTGGCCCTGTGGCACTTGCCTTGCCACCTCGTCCTTCAAGGCCTCTGACTTCCTGTCAGTGGGATAAGGGGAGCCTTTCCCTGTGAGCCAGAAGAGAGAGGGGGACAAGCCCTACTGGTTGCCCTGGCTCTCCCTTCTTTCATTCAGAAAGAATGCTTTGTGCCAGGCCTTGTTAGAAGGGCTTTTCTCGGTCAAGGGAGCTGAGGCTGGAGGGCAGACTACAGGCTCCTTTGCCAAACGTCTGAGCTGTTAATTAAAAAAAAAAGTAGAAGTTTCCTTCATGTTCATTTCACATCAAAGGCCCCTTAGCCCTTTTGCAACTGAAGCCCAGGCCAGGACAGAGTGGCCTCTCTATTCTCTCTGCTTGCTGCCCCCCAACCCGGGGTTTTCCTTGTTGCTCCCTTATCCCCTGCTTATCTGATCTCTCTTTCGCCCAGGTTTCTGCACTGAGGCGCCTGGCCAAGCCTATGTCTGAGCGGGTGGCAGGGCGTGCAGGGCTGAAGCCGCCCATGCTGGACTCGGGTGCCGAGGTGTCGGCCAGCACCACCTCGTCTGAGGCCGAGTCCGGGGCCCGCTCCGTCTCCAGCATCGTTCGCCAATGGAACCGCAAAATCAACCACTTCCTGGGGGACCACCCCTCGCCCTCCGTCAATGGTACCCGCCCTGCCAGGTGAGGTGGGCCCTGGGCCTGTGCAGGCACGAGGGGTGGATGCACGGGGGCAGGGCCAGGGGGAAGGAAGCTCTGTGACCCACGGTTGTCAGCCCCACCTGACTCTGTCTCCCCAGAAAGAAATTCCAGAAGAAGGGGGCCAGCCAGAGCTTCAGTAAGGCCGCGCGGCTCAAGTGGCAGTCCCTGGAGCGGCGGGTCATCGACATTGTCATGCAGAGGATGACCATTGTCAACCTGGAGGCCGACATGGAGCGGCTCATCAAGGTGGGCCTGGCTGGGGTGGGGCGCCCAGGGTGCCCGCTTCTCCCGCTCCCCCATCGCCACTTCTCTGCCTCTCCTCGGCCCCCTCCCTCTGCTCCGCAGTCCAGAGGCTCTGAGGAGGTCGGCCCGCCTGCGGTCCAGTCCTTTAGGGGGTAGGGGCTGTGGGCAGATCTGTGCACCTGGGGTTGGACAGCTCACCGAGGCCTCCCCTCCACCACCTGCCCAGAAAAGGGAGGAGCTGTTCCTCCTGCAGGAGGCACTGCGGAGGAAGCGGGAACGGCTGCAGGCCGAGAGCCCCGAGGAGGAGAAGGGGCTGCAGGAGCTGGCCGAGGAGATCGAGGTGCTGGCAGCCAACATCGACTACATCAATGACAGCATCACGGACTGTCAGGCCACCATCGTGCAGCTAGAGGAGACCAAGGTGACTGTCGGGCCAGGCCTGGCCAGACAGGGGCGCGCAGGAGTGGCGCGTCGGCGAGATAAGCTGGGGGAGGCAGCCCCCACTGACAGGGCTTCTCTGCCTCCTGGTCCTAGGAGGAGCTGGACTCAACGGACACATCCGTGGTCATCAGCTCCTGCTCCCTGGCTGAAGCCCGCCTCCTGCTGGACAACTTCCTCAAGGCATCCATCGACAAGGTAAGCTGGCACCAGCACCCCACTGTGGGGTGGGCAGGCAGTGGGCACAGGGAGTCTGCACCCCCACAGGTCCTCTGGGAGCAATCACATACCCTAGTGGAGAAGCTCACAGGTCCACTCAGGACAAAGTGCCTGATCTCCAGGTCTGCCTCCTGCTGCGGGGCTGGGGGGGTGATGACACCTGGCTCGTAACTTGTTATGTGACTTTAATGAGATGGTGCATGCGAGGTGCTAGGCCTGGCTCCTGGAGCATACCAGTGCTCCATCAGAGGTGATCCCGCACCTCCGGGCCAGGGTCATCTGTAGCAAGGCTGGGCTTTATCTCGTGGAGGTCAAGGGAGAAGTGGGTGTGTGTGTTGGGAGTGGGGAAAGAGCAGACAGACAGACAGAACAGCGGTCCACCCTGGAGGGTTTACACTAGAACACATCAGGTTTACCCTGGCATTTCTTGTGCTCCTCTCCTCTCTCTGACAGAGAGCTGGCCAGAGGATGTGTTTCCTGCCCTCCTGGGGCCTATAGTTTTGGGGGACAGACATCATGTAGTATGTAGGGCGATTGTGGGACAAGGCTGGGGAGACTGCCTGCTGGGACTCCCCATCCCGTCCCCAGTGAGCTCCAGCTCTGGTTCGGCTTTGTGTCTTAGGGAAGTGCAGCCCAAGATGATATGCATGATTGTGTGTATGTGGGGGAGCCAGAGGCCTGGGGGTGCATCTCAGGTCTGTGCCAGGGACAAGGACCGCTGTCCGGGAGCTGGAAGGGCGCTCTCCAAGGTGTCCTGTGGGGAGCTGATTGTGTAAGGGCAGTGCCGGGGGTACCTGCAGCCCCAGCTCAGGAAGTGTAACTCCAGGACCTGGTCCCTGCCCTCAGGGCCTGCAGGTGGCACAGAAGGAGGCCCAGATCCGGCTGCTGGAGGGACGGCTGAGGCAGACGGACATGGCAGGCTCCTCCCAGAACCACCTGCTTCTGGACGCCCTGCGCGAGAAGGCTGAGACGAACCCCGAGCTGCAGGCCCTCATCTACAACGTGCAGCAGGGTATGGGGTGGGGGGGGTCCTCAGAGCTCCTCGGTGCTCCTGCTGCTCCCTGCCCTGACCCCCGGGGAGGCCCTCACTTCCCCAGAGCTCCCCCCATGCCCTGCCTTGATCCCAGTGGGTGAGATGCCGAGGGAGGCCAGGCCCGCTCCCCTCACCCCGTCGTGGACCTCTCACCCTCTTACCCCCCACCCTGCTCCCTCTTACCCCCCACCCTGCTCCTCCCACAGAGAATGGCTACGCCAGCACAGATGAGGAGATCTCCGAGTTCTCTGAGGGGAGGTGAGTTTCCGAGCCAGGAGTGAGAGGTTGGCTCACAGCAGATCCCTGGGCTGGGGGTGAAGTGTTGCCGTTGAGTTCCGGGGCCGAGCCTGGATTTGAGGGCTCTTTGGGACTCACAAGTAAAAGTCCCCGAGAGCTACAACATAGGGTGGCAGGACCCTCAAGCCCCTCTATTCTTCCCTTAGCTTCTCCCAGTCATTCACCATGAAAGGCTCCACCAGCCATGATGATTTCAAGTTCAAGGTGAGCCCTCAACCCCACTGGAAGTCGGGCAGTTGGTACAGGAGAGGCCAGCCTCCCAGGGCCTGATCCCCACCCCAGCCCTGACCCAATATTACCCCTAGCTGGGATGGAAGGGTCTAGCGTGGTCTTGGGGGATGCTCTGTTGTGTAACCTGGTGGAGCCCATGCTGTTTGGGGACGGTGGAAGGTGGGAGAAGTGGCCTGAGCCTGCTTTCAAAAATCTCCCCTCTCCTCCCCACAAGACTCTGCCTCATGCTCCGAGTCAAGGACTACCCCTAGCTGACTAGTTACCTTGCATATAGAACGTTGATTCAGTAGTAAAGAGTTTTAAGTGGTGAGGGATTGGTTAGCAGACTGAACTGAGAAACAGGATTTATTAAAGAGAGAAAGGGGGAAGCTACAGACTGGGAACGGAATTGTGCATAGTTTTGGGGTAAACTGATTGGCACAGTGGTCAGTCTGGGGGTTCTGTGTTTGCATAAGCTGATTGAGGGTAGTGGAGCGGTTTCAGTAGCTCCAGATGTTCCAAGAAGCCTGGAGAGTTTAGCTGTGGGACACACAAGACGGTCTCTGTGCAATGCCTGCCATGTCCATCCATCAGCATGGCAGCCTGGTGGCACCGTTTCCTTCATTAGATTTCCTCCCCTGGCTTCCCCTTTGTGTGTCCACCTGTCTGGGAATGTTGATCCACCCCAGTCCTTCCTCTCCGTAGGGTGAGCCCAAGCTGTCTGCCCAGATGAAAGCTGTGTCGGCTGAGTGCCTGGGGCCCCCGCTGGACAGCTCCACCAAGAACATCACCAAGTCCCTGGCCTCCCTCGTCGAGATCAAGGAGGATAGCGTGGGCTTCTCCGTCCGAGACCCCTATTACCGGGATAGGGTCTCCCGCACCATCAGCCTGCCCACCAGAGGCAGCACCTTGTAAGCAGGGCGCCAGGAACACGATCAGGGCAGGCAGGGCTTTGGGTCTGGGCCTCACTGGACCCTTCTGTTCCAGCCCCCGGCAGTCCCGAGGCACAGAGACATCTCCTTTGACACGAAGGAAGTCCTACGACCGAGGGCAGCCCATGAGGTGAGATGACATTCTAGGACCAGCTGGTCTAGCCCCCTGGGTGGCTGGATCACTGCACTGTTCCATGTTATCCATCACCATGTATACTGTCTGGGCCAGTTGACAGCCTTCAGTTCCCCCCCACCCCAGGTCCCTTCCCCACCCTGTCAGGTGTGGGCTCAGAAAATATCTCTCCATATGTCACCTTGCTCAGGG
This sequence comes from Myrmecophaga tridactyla, assembly GCA_004026745.1. Taxonomy (NCBI): domain Eukaryota; kingdom Metazoa; phylum Chordata; class Mammalia; order Pilosa; family Myrmecophagidae; genus Myrmecophaga; species Myrmecophaga tridactyla. The sequence goes on along the minus strand of PVIY010016683.1, from coordinate 11,512 downwards.
TGGCTGAGCCCGCGTTGAGCTGTTTGCTGATGTGCCTTCATGGTGGGCGCCTTTGTGGTGGGCCCTGGACTGCAGTGGTCATCACACTGACATGCCTCAGGCCCTTTTCATGTCATTGGGAGGCCTCAGCTTTTCTTAAGACCCTGTCATGCAAGAGGAGTATAGACAAACCAAAGAAAAAGTGGAGAGAGCAATGCAGAATGGCAGGGAGATCTCAACTGGTCAGCCAAGCACAAGGGCAGACTCCACAGAGCTTCTGCAAACCATGATGTCTCTCAAGGTTGTCTGTTCCGTGCACATACCTTTCAGAGAGGTCTGGGGGTCTTCTCCAGGTCACACAGCTAAATAGAGGGAAATCAGGGTCTCGGGGTGATCTCTTGGCACTTGTCTCTATGGGAGGCAGGAGGAGAGCTTGCTCAAGCTCCCAGCTCTCCCTCCTCACCAAAGGACAGGCAGATGCTGATGGCCAGTGGCTGGCAAAGGTGACCTCTGGTAGGAAGAGTTTACAGGGATATCCTTGCATGTGGGGCCTTTCAGGACGCCTCGCTTTACCCAGGAACTGGGAGAACGTGCTTCAGTTGCCGTCTGAGAGAATTAGGTCAAACTCATGATAGCTTTCCAGAGGGAGGGAAGATTCAAGCTCAGTCTCATGGTAACTTCCCAAAGAGCAGGATCTTGGGATATTAGAATTTGGCCAGTGCCTCAAGGTCTTTGACTATTCTCTGACGATATTAAGAACAGCATCTAGGAGCTTAATTGGGGATTGGACTCCAGGATCATTGCATAGATAGCAGGTCCTGCTCTGTGGACCTTACAGAGGACCCAGAAGGTTCTAGAAACATAGTGCTGGTGTGGAGTGGTGGCAGGGGGATACGGTTACTAACAGGTGCTGCTCTCTGACCCAACTTACCAGATCCACGGACGTGGGATTCACACCCCCCTCGTCTCCTCCCACTCGGCCCCGCAATGACCGCAACGTCTTCTCTCGTCTCACCAGTAATCAGAGCCAGGGGTCGGCATTGGACAAGTAAGTGCCAGAGCCAAGGGGCTGGGAGGGTGCCAAGGAGGGGAAAGGGAGCCTATGGGCTGGTCCTTGCAGAAGGCAGGGCTGGGAGTGAGCAGACAACAGCCCTGCTCATCAGGCCCCTCTCCTGGCATCACTGACCTTTCTGTACTGAGTGTGGACTCTTCCCTTCCTCCAGCATGCTGGGAGCTCAGGAGAGGTCAAGGAGGAAACCACAGGGAATGAGTACAGGGGAGTCAGGTTGATGGCCATGCGAGAAGGCTTCCCCCGAAACTACCCCTTAAATCCTCCTTTGCTGACCCATTGGGGTCTCTGAAGTCCCTTCCTTCAACTTCAAACATCCCCACCCCCACCCCACTGCCATGTGTTTCCAACAAGACCCCATTCGCCCTTTTAGACTGTCCCAGCAGAAATGCACCCCCTCGAGTTACCTTCACATGACAAGTTCAGCTCAAGCTGTATTTATAGCTCTGTCATATTAGTCATTACTAATAGTATAATTTATGTAAACACCAACCACATACATTCTGGAGGCACTTTCACTTAATAGCTTGCTTCCACATATACCATTTAATTGGAACTACAAATCAGTCATGAGAAATATATCTTCCCTATTTTACATAAGAGGAAATGAGGCTCAAAAAGGTGTCGTGACTCATCCAAGGACATTTACCTCAAAAGAGTGGGCACCAGGCCCTGGGGCTGTGGGTAGGGTAGCTTCTGACTCTGCTTGGGAAAGTGGGAGCACCCCATCCTCCATATGTTCTTCTCTGTGCTCCCCCAAACTGCTCGGCCCTATCTGGACCTCTCTAGGCTCTCTACAGCCTGACTGAATGACACACCTCCAAGAGGACTCCCTTCTAAGCTCCCTAAAAGCTTTTTTACCTGGCAGGGCAATGGTTCTGTGTTCTTCAGGGGATCCCTAGGCTGGAAAGTGCTTTTCCTTGTCTGCACCTGGGGACTGACCTCAACCCCTCCTGCCTCCCCACGGGAATGCCTCTTCCTGGGTCAAAATACTGCTGGGTGAACTCCAAGCTTGGGGGCCAAACCTCCCTCAGCTCAGGCTCCCATGGGGGGAATGTTCAGACCTGGCTCCCTGCCAACCAGGGTGCCCACACCTTTACAGTGGACTAGTCCCTTTGCAGAAGGACCAGCTGGTGGTCTTGCCAGAGGCCCAAGTCCTGTCCAGGGGTCCATGTCTGGGAGCCTATGTGTGGTGCAGAGCCACCTTCTCCCTGAGGACAATGGAACTTTGTGAATAAGCAAGTCCCAGAGGAGTTGCTGGAAGAAGCCAGCTCAGAGGGAGGGGTAGGAGCAGGCGTGGCTTCCTTTGGCTTTGGACAGGTACGAGCAGTGCTGGGTTGTGGCAAGGTACCCCCAGCTTCTGCGATGGAGCAGCCAGAGTGCTTGGAACCAGCAAATGGCCCAGAAACCATATCCCCAGTGTGTGGGGCTGGTGCTCCCACATCTCTCCATAGCCCCCTCCTCACACCTACCCTGTTAGCTGAGAGACGCCCCAAGTGGGGTGCACCTGGGGGGACACTTCCAGCTCCCAGGATGGCCTGTCTCCACCTCCTTTCCTACTCTCCCTCAGCGCCCTTGTGCCTCTGCCTCTCTCTGCTCCCCTGGAAGAGAATAACCTGCCCTCTGACCTCCCCAGTGCTTCTGCCGCCTCTGCCGTCCCTTTGTGTGTGTTTTCCTCTCTCCCCCTAATCCAGCTAATTTTCTGCCCTTCCCAGGTCTGATGACAGCGACTCCTCTTTGTCGGAGGTCCTGAGGTACACACAGAATGTCTCTCGTGTTTGGTTCCCCGCTTTCACTCTCGCTGTTCTCTCTTCTCTGCCTCTTGCTCGCCCGCCCCTCCTGCCTGCACCCTGTGTCCTCAGCATGCGGCCCCTCCTCCCCCCCTTCCCTCCTCGCCCCACGGCTGTGCCCGAGATCTGGTCCTGTCCCCGTGGCTCTCCTCTCGCTGCACCCAGCCAGGCTGGAGCTGGGAGCTTGGGGTTCAGGGGGGTGCAGCTGCTTGTTGCAGGCCCTGACCTCTCCCTCATCACCTGGGCAGGGAGGGGGTAGAACATGGGACACCAGTCTGGGGCTGAGCTCTGTGAGAGCTGGCAAGACCTGCCGGGCTGCTGCTCTTTGAGGGGTGTTGACAGATCTGCTCAGCATCCTCATGACGTGCTCGGGTTGTGCCAATGGGATGAGCTCTTCAGATCCTGGCTCTAAGAGAGGGGCACCTAGGGGGGCAGCCCTTGCCCACATTGCTAAGCTGGGGGATGACCAGCCCAGAGGCTATTTCTCTGCAATCAGCCCACACCCCACAACAAGGAGCACGTCTCGGGACCTGGTGGGCCTGAGCCCCTGGCAAGCAAAGGGCCATTCCTGGGCCCAGAGCTCCCTCTGACTCTCTCAGCCGACTCTGCTGGCCTTGCCTCTGGCCCGGGCACTGACAGTTCTGTACATGCTCCTGTGGGCAGCGAGGCTTTGCCTCCACGAGACGCTGCCCCGTGTGCCAGCCTCTGTCTGCAGGCGGGTCATCCTTTTCCATCTTTTCCATGGCACGTGGATTTCTCCCCAGGCCACATGCTGGGTCTAAAAGCAGGAAGCTGGGGCCGTCTGGGTCACCGCTAGAGCCAGGAGGGTCAGGGGCGCTCCTGTGTGTGAGGCGCCCACTGCAGGCCTCCCGGGAGGCGGGGGACCTGGCTGGGCTGTGGGTGGTGGGAGCCGCACTGCCCTCGGCCTCAGCGTCCCTGTCCGGAGCAGCAGTCTCCGTGGAGAAGGACTAGGACATCTTGTCACGCCGGCACATAACCAGTCAGTGCCTCCTCCGCAAAGACCCTCACTGGGAATGTTCATTCTCAGAACCTCCAAGAGGCTGGTGTGGCAGAGTCCTCGGCCCCCCTCGGGGGCGGCTCATCCCCTCGCCCAGAGCACTCCCGAGGAGACACTACTCCGAGTCGGCCTCGTTCCCCAGAGAGTACACCCTTAACCCGGAGCCGAGCTGGGACTTGGCCTTTAAGTGACAGTTACAGGTCTGGCCGCGCAGGTCCAAAAGGGGCAACGGGAAGGGGCATATGTGCGGGAGTCTCTCTGCTTGAGAGTGCTCCACAGGCCCTCACTGGCCAGTGTGTATACTGGGGGTAGAGGTGCCCAGGGGATGGGGATCTGAGCAGCGCCTTCCCTCTCTGCCTCGCCCTTGGGTAACTGAGGTGGCATGGGAGAGCTCGATGGGTGCTGCAGAGCCAACACCCGCATTTGGGCCTCTGCCCCTGCCCAGCTGGGGCCTGGGTGCATTGTGTCTCAGGGTCTGGCCCTGAGAGCCCCATGGGCAGGGGTGTGATCCCTGCTCCTCCTGCTGTGCCTGGGCTTGGTTCCCCGAAAGGGCTCGGGATGGCAATGACAGGCCCTCTCTGTCCTGGGCCACCTATTCCTGGTTCTCAGTCCTTGGTGGCGTTTGGCCAGAGTTCCTGGGGCCTCCTTCCTTAGGCCCTGGTCCCCTCTCTGTCCTGACCTCCTGCCCCTGTGCCTCCCTCGGCCTGGCTGTGGTCTCCCAGCTGACTGGGCGCCCTCTCTCCTCTCTCCCGGGAAGGGGCATCATCACCCCCGTTGGAGGAGCCAAGGGTGTGCGGACGGCCCCACTGCAGTGCGTCTCGCTGGCCGAGGGCCACACCAAGCCCATCCTCTGCCTGGACGCCACCGACGAACTGCTTTTCACAGGGTCCAAAGGTGGGTGGCATCTAGACGGGGAAGGTCACGTTAGGGGTCTCCCAACATCCCTGCCATGAAGATGAGAACCCAGAGCCTCCAGAGACCCCGGGTGGAGGATCTGGGGTCTGCCTGCTTCCTCCCCTTGTCTCGTGCCTCTAGCCTTCCCTCCTAACCTGCCCCTGGGGGCTCCACCTGGCACCTCCCTCCAACCTTTTCTCAGCTATTCCTGGAAGCCTCCCAGATGCCCCACCTGTGTTGGCTCATCCCATTCCCCAACGCCACCACGTCCTCAACACCCAGCCCAGCACCCCTACCTGCTTCTAAGTCATCCCCGTGACCTCAGCTGCCGTATTCCACAAAGTCATGGCTTCTTTTAATTACAGCAATGTCAGAAATTTTCTACTGGCAGCAAGAACAGTTTCGTAGTCTTCCTGCAGGCTGGAAACATAAGCGCAGATAGCGATGTTGGGAGGGCGGGTGCTAACTGTAACCCAGGTGTGATGGATCAGATCCAGGCTTCTTCTGTAAGATTTACTTGCTACTTGTTCATTTATTTGACCAGCTATTAGTGTGTCTAAGAACAGCCAGCAAAGTTCTAAGAATTTTCTTTTAGCACAGGATATCTTGGCCATACTCACGGAATTCCGGTGTTAGTAGCAAGTTTGCTTCAGAAATCCTGATCTAAAATCCTGGCCCATGCCACTCCCGGGCTTCTTACACGCACATGTGCCTCTGCACACGTGTACATGTTTTTCTCTCCTTTGGACCTGGAGCCCCTCCTTTTGGATCCCTCTTGACCTGCCTCCCCCCCCAGCTTGGGCATTCCCCTGTATGGGGAGGCAGGCATTATCTGACCCCTGGTGGCTGATGTCACCCCTTCCCCTGGCTCCCTCCCCGTCTCTCGCAGACCGTAGCTGTAAGATGTGGAACTTGGTGACGGGGCAGGAGATTGCGGCTCTGAAGGGCCACCCCAACAACGTGGTCTCCATCAAGTACTGCAGCCACTCGGGGCTGGTGTTCTCTGTGTCCACCTCCTACATCAAGGTGTGGGACATCCGGGACTCCGCCAAGTGCATCCGGACCCTCACGTAAGTGGCCCCCCACCTGGCACAGAGGCAGGCTGCCGTAGGTTTGGCTGGGTACAGATGCTTCCCTGCCCAAGTGACCCACTAGCACAGCCGCAGCTCCGTGGGCGCCGTGGCCCTGAGAGGCCCAGGGACTTGGCCTGACCCCGAGGAGCCAGGAGAGATCCCCTGAGTCAGGGAGCAGTGTCTGGGGCAGCAGTTTGTGTGAGCCTTGGGGCCATCCCATTGGCCTGCCTGCCCCCAAGCTCTACCCTCCTTGGTCTGTAGGATATGGCCCTGTGAGTTGAAGAGAGGAGCAGGGGAACAGGGTGAGATCCGCAGGCGGCATCAGCCTCTAAAGCCATGTTGCCACCTGTCTGCATAGATGAGCTATTCAGATACAGTCCTGGTCCCTGACCCCGTCTAAGGCACACAGGACGTGTGGGAAACAGAATGAGATGAGGCCCCTGCAAAATGAAATCATTCCTTTGTAAAAGTCATGCTTGGTCCTTGTAAGGTTTACACTGTAAGCTACAACCTGTGATGTAATTTGATCCGTAAAAAAGAGGTGAACAGAATGGATATGGTCACCTCCTCGGACAGATGAAGAAACCAAGACTGAGAGAGGTTAAGTGATTTCCACAGGCCCTAGGCTCGAGTCGTGTCCTCGTGACTTACTCTGACAATCTTCCCAAGCAGACTCACTGGCCAGGTCCAGGGACTTGTCTTTGACTTGGGCTAGAGTGAGCGCTCCCCTCGGTCTCTCCCTCATTGGATCAGAAACTTCTACGGGAAGCAGCTTCTCTCTCTCAGTCAGGGAAGGCTTCCTGGAAGAAAGAGATTATCAGGCTGGTCTGAGTGGGGTTTTACTGGTTTCCTGGCCCAAAGGGATGGACTGTTCTGACCTATTGCCTTGCCTCCCTTCCTCGTGGGCAGGTCCTCGGGCCAGGTGATTTCAGGTGATGCCTGTGCAGCCACATCCACCCGCGCCATCACCAGTGCCCAGGGCGATCACCAGATCAACCAGATCGCCCTCAGCCCCTCGGGCACCATGTTGTACGCCGCCTCGGGCAACGCCGTCCGCATCTGGGAGCTCAGCAGGTGGGTGAGAGTTCTGGGAGGGGGCAGGACGCCAGGGGACGGTACCTAGGTCTGAGTCTGGGATGGCCCACCCCAGGGGTGGGCTGGATCTGAGCTGCTCCTCCGTCCTCCCAGACTGCTGGGTCTGTGCCCACTCCCCTGAGACCCCTAGACCGCTGGGCGGCGAGGTCCAGATTCTTAGGGAGAGGGAGCGTGTACCCATTTGTTCCCAGGCTCTGCAGAGCCCCCCCCCACCACCACCAACCCAGTTCCCTCTCCACGGCAGGTTCCAGCCCATCGGCAAGCTGACCGGCCACATCGGCCCCGTGATGTGTCTTACGGTCACCCAGACCCCCAGCCAGCACGACCTCGTGGTGACCGGCTCCAAGGACCACTATGTTAAGGTACCTGCGGCCGCCTCCAGCACCGGGCCCGAGTGGGGCCCGTTCTCACTGTTATCTCTTTGCTCTCACCACTTCTTCCCTGTGTTGTCCTGTGAGTACTCAAGAAAAATATACTCCAAAGAAGATAAGAAGATGTGTGCAGAAAGTTATAGATTATAGTGTTATTTCGTAAATGATGAAAAATTCTGAAGCACGCTAAAATGTCTCTGGGTCGAATAACTGTCAAGCAGAGGGTGGAGAATCCTCTGCATGAGATGTGACGCAGCTATTAAAGTGATAAATATGGAAACAAAGCAAAAAACATAAAACCTACCCAAAGTGTATTTTCTATTAGATGATGCCATGGAAAAATCCATGTGCATGGTCAGAAACTGGAAAGCGGCATAAAAAAAAACAGAAATAAGGGGTAGTGGGATTATGGGTGAATATTTTTCTTTTATTTAAAGCGTAAGTAATATTATAAAAAAGTGATGTTATTAAAAAGCAAGAAATCAATTGTAAAGGGGGGTTAGCACCCCAATCCCACCTTTCTCCATAGCAGCTCCCCAGCTTTAACTGGAAGGGGGCCTCCAAGAAATCAGCCAATTCACCCCCTGCCTTAACAGTCTCCCCTGACCCTCAGCCCAGATCCCAGTGGGGAGGGTCAAGACCCCAGCCCTCGGAGTGCCCAGTCCCTTGGAAGAAACAGCATTGCCCTCCTGTCACCCTCTGTTGGGGAGTCCCCCACCCCCACCCCAAGGGTCATGGCTTCCATGCAGGGAAGCCTCTGGGCAGAGGGCAGCGGGGCTGAGTCCTGAGTAGGCAGCTGGCCCTGACTCTCCCCAGCCTTCCTCTGGACTCTCCCTTCCTGTCTGTGCCCCCTGCAGATGTTTGAGCTGGGCGAGTATGTGACTGGCACCATTGGCCCCACCCACAACTTTGAGCCCCCCCACTACGATGGCATCGAGTGTCTTGCCATTCAGGGAGACATCCTCTTCAGTGGCTCCCGAGATAATGGCATCAAGAAGTGGGACCTGGAGCAGCAGGAGCTCATCCAGGTGGGAGTGGAGTGAGGGGAGGAGGTGGGCTCGGGTGGCTGTTTCCCCAGCCCCGTCCCTGGGCCTGGGGACCCCGGGTCTTGGGCCTGCCAGCACCAGGGCAGAACTGCTTTCAGAGTTCCCAAGGCTGCCTGTTCTCCACCCTCTTCCCCTGTCTCCACCCTTCCGCTGCCTCACCTGCAGCCCCTCCTGACTCCACCATCTCCCCCTTTGGCAGCCTCCCCCCCTTTTCTTTTCTCAGGAAGTTTCTGCTCTTAGCTCCTGGGTTGGAATGTGAAGCTCAGTTGCCATGTTCCTTGCCTGGGTGCATTTACAGTTTAATTTAATCCTTCTGACTGTGGAAGGATCTTAGGCTCGACCCTGGGAGGGAAGCAGAAGGCCCTATCTCTGGGTCTCCTGAAATCCCCAGCCCAGGAGGGAGCTAGGTATTTAGTAGGCCAAGCTTAAAGGCCTGCCCGGCCTGGCTCTCGGATGCCTATCTGCAGGGGGCCCTCGAGGCAGGAGGGAGTGTGGGTGCAGCCCTCGGCCACCACGAGCAAGAGCAACCGAGCGTGCCCCAGGGGCCCCAGGGCAGGCCTTCCTGCTCCTGCTGGGTCCTCTCCCTGCTTCTCCCTCATCCTGACCACTTCTGTACCTCACCTGCCCTGCTCCTCCCGCAGCAAATCCCCAACGCGCACAAAGACTGGGTGTGTGCCCTGGCCTTCGTCCCCGGCCGCCCCATGCTGCTGAGCGCCTGCCGGGCGGGCGTCATCAAAGTCTGGAACGTGGACAACTTCACGCCCATTGGTGAGATCAAGGGGCACGACAGCCCCATCAATGCCATCTGCACCAACGCCAAGCACATCTTCACGGCCTCCAGGTGGGTGTGGGCAGAGAGGTCTGCCCTTGCTCCCCACTCTCTCCCTGGTGTGGGCAGGGTGGGGCTGGGGGTGCTTGGGGGCCCGGCAGCTGTCCCCGCAGGCTCGGTTCCCCGAGCGGCTGCCCAGCCGTGGCCAGCTTTCACCGAGTGCCCGCCGTGTGCCGGCCGCGGGGCCACAGGCCAGGACATGCCCACTCTCCACGCCTTTCCTGCCCCCCACAGTCCCTGCCCTGCCCGGGCCATCTTTGCTCTGTCCAGGTATCTCTCAGACCCCAGAGCAGCCCCTAGACCACACCCCCTCCGGCCCCAGCTCTGGTCCCCCCTTGCAGGGAGTGCCCTGGCCCTCTGTCCCATGGGGGTGCTTCTCGGGTGGGTGTTTTCTTCGTCCTTGTTCCGACATGTCCCTTCTCTCCCCCTCCGCCCTCCGCCCCTCCGCCCCTCCCGCCTCTCTCCCCACCGCAGTGACTGCCGGGTAAAGTTGTGGAATTACGTCCCTGGACTCACCCCCTGCCTTCCACGCCGAGTCCTGGCCATAAAGGGCCGCGCCACCACCCTGCCCTGACCCCCCCTCCCCCTCCTGTCTCCTCTCTCGTTCTTCCCCTCTTTCCTTTCCCCTGTCTTTCACCACTTCGATCTGAACTGCTTCTTAACGGTAGGAGATTGTTTTACTCCTCCTCCCTACCCTCCCTCCACGTGCTGCCTGGCCCAGAGACACGGCCCTTGCCTCCCTCCTCCTCCGAGCACGGGCAGTGGGACGGACCCCCAGGAGAGGGGCGCCAGGGAGCAGGACGCCGGGGGGGGCGGGGTGCAGCCGAGCCTGGCAAGACAAAACAGCCGCCAAAGAGAACCCGTGACGGCGATCCTTTCGGGGCCCTCTGCCCCCACCCCGACAGCCCGCTCTCCTCCTGAGCAGTGCTGGTCGCCCAGCCCCAGACGCGAGTGGAGAGTCTGGGGAATCTGGCCCTCCCTTTACCTCTGGGGGCAGCCAGCCGGGCCCACCTCGAGAGCTGACCAGCCCCTCTCTGTCCTCCACCCCAGCGACCTGACGGTGAAGTTCTGGAGTGCACGGCGGCTACCTGGTGGCGCCCCCTAGGGGTGAGGTCAGAGGGATGCGCCCCGGACCCTCGGCCCCCCGGCAGCCCGGACGACACGGAAGGGAAGCTGTGGTCCAGGCCAGACAGGGCCAGCTGCCCTGGGGACAGAGGGTGTGGGCGTGGGGGTGGCCCTGCTCCTCCTCTCCTTCCCTCCCCCAGGATGCTGAACCCTTGTTCCCTCCCCTGCCTCTTCAGGAGCCTCTCGGTGAGAGAGGGTGGGAAGGAAATTAAGCTGTGAAGCCAAAGGGCATTTTCCCCTCTCATTTCTCTCCCAGAAGCCCCTTGTGGCCTCTCTCCCAGACAGGCCACTGCTCTTCCTGCTGAGCCAGCCCTGCCCCCTTAGCCCTGCTGCGAGGAGGCACTGGGGGCGGTGGCGTGGGGGAGGGGAAGCGTCCCTGGCCCCCATTGTGCCCCTCCCTCCCTCCGATGAGCTGGCCTCACCCCCATCTCCCAGCCCCTGGAGCCACCGCATCTGCCTCTGAGCCCACGAAGATAGACCTCAGGTAACCATGGAAACCAGGTGCAGGCAGCTGGACCCCTAACTCCTTGGCCACAACAGCCAGTCCCATCGGCCCCAGCGTTTCCTTGAGGCCCCGAGGTCACTTTTCTGATGGGGCCAAGGTCAAGCTGCAGGAAAGACTCCTTTGGGGTGATGGTCAGAAATACTTCAGTTATTTAATTTATTATTATTATTATTATTATTATTTTTGCTCTTGCCTCCTGGAAACGGACTTGAAGTTTCTTCCCACTCATTCTTTCCCTTCACCCCTGGGGCCTAAGAAATCCCAAAGGGCATCCATTCCCCGGCCCCTCCATTGCAGCCTTCCTTTGTTTTGCAGAGAAGGGAAATGCCCCCACTGACTCTTTGCAGCTCTGGCCTGTCCCTGGCCTTGCCCCCCTCCCCCGCCCCACCTGGGGGACCCTTCTAGTGCACCCCTGGCCTCTAGGCTGCCTGATGCTTCAGTGCCTTCCTCCCATCCGGGACCTGGCACCCACGCTGGGCAACCTGACACCAGCCATGCCTGTGGCACCACACGTGTCTTCTCGCTCTCGGGTCTCATGTCTGTCATCCTCTCTAACCCCCAAGGCAGGAGCCAGGGAGCATCCCTTCCCCAGAGCCCCCATGTACATCGCATAGGAAGCGGCTTGGTGGACTGTATCTACTAGGAAAAGGCCGGCACCCCCCTCTTCCCTGACCCCCACCCAATCCACCCACATCATTTGCCACCCACTCCCTACTTG
>PVIY010016682.1:0-51115 GCA_004026745.1 Myrmecophaga tridactyla | reverse complement strand
TTTCAGAGTTCCCAGGTGAAGGAGCTCATGTGCAAAAATTGAATCCAAACATAGTACTGTTTCCATAGTATCACAGCATCATTTATAATACTGAATACAAAGTGGCCATTCATATAATATTCACTCACTACCTACTTAACTAAATTCAGACTTAGTATCACAACTTTGGCTGATGTGGACCTATGTAGAGTTTAGTCTCTATAATGGGATTTAATCTTGTCCTCCCTTAATTGCATGGTATTGACAAGGTAATTAAACAGATTTTGAAATAATTATTGAATGTATAGATTTTATATATAAAATTGTAATAACAGTGTAAAGGATGCCTGGTCTGTTCAAAATCCCAATGATTATACCTTCATCACATTTACCCCTTAACACAAAATACACCAGTATATGTTTCCTCAAAACAGGAATACTCTCCTACGTAACCACACAAACCCAAATCAGAAAGTGAAAAGATCCAATCCAGAGCCCATTTTTTAAATTTTACCTATTGTCCTTAGAGTTAGAAAAGGTTTCCTTGTCCATTTCAGCTCATGCTTTTTCAAATTGGAATTGTTCCTGAGACATTCTCTCATGTGCTTGACAGATTGGCAAGTACATATGATGTTAACTCAAATATTCCCACAGCTTCCCCCTGAACAGACACAGGCCTAAATTCCAACAGCAAGCCCCAGACTGATGCTGTCCTCTCCTCAGTTCATCCCATCCAAAAGGGCCTGAAATCCACCTATTCCAACCCTAGTGATGACAACTTGATAACTGGATGAACTTTTACATACACATGGAAAAATTGTTTTCTCATTATAATGAAAATGAAATTTATGGGGCTATATCCTGAAAGCATCTATGTCATTGTCCACACTCAATATTATAGAACACTAGAAATTCCTGATAATCCATAAAACTCTACTATTTTCTCACAAAAGATACATTGTCTTTAGGAAACATGAAGATTCATAAAGTCCAATTGGATGGTATATGAAATAAATAGTCTATCCAATTAGTTATCAAATATAAAACCTTTCACTATTTCCTAATTTTGCCATTTTTCCTCAATCATTCACAAATCTCTCACCTTCATTGAGAAAGTACAGAGCATAATGAAGGAGAATGTTCATATATGCTGACTCTCACATTGCATATTTTTTATTAATATCTTTGTTTATGCAATTTTTGTAATTAACATAGAAAATATTTTTTTGTATTTTAAGGGTGCTGAAAAATCATCCTAAATATTTTTCAAATGATCTTGAGTGGATATTCTAGATCTTACTTTTCCATTTGCTGCATTCTTCTCCCATACCAGTCCTAAGACATTTCTTGATTGAATTTACATCATATGAAAAGCTATAAAATTATGTCTTTTTGAGGAAGAAGGAAAATTTAAGTCATGTAAAAAGTTAAAGCTGCACATACAGCAATAAAGAGATTGGTAGACAGTGCTCAGAATGGAGTGCCAAGGATCAGATCTTTGGCAGGGGTAATTTTTCTGCAACTGTGTTATACCATTTCCTAGATTCTACTGTTCAATATCAAGAGTTTCTTCAGGTAAATCTTTACATAGTCATCTATCCAGGAGCCAGGTCTCACCTTGAATCTTGTCATGGGAATCACCAGAACAACCTTGCTGACATGGGGAAGTTCATATAAGTACAGGTATGTCAAGCAGTTTTCAGACCGAGACAAGTCTACAGAATCCTATAAGCTGAAATTAAATTGAATAATGGTGGCTCTATAAGCTTGTAATAAAAATCTCTAAAATGGAAGATGGTGGAATAAGAAGTGCAGAGTTTTCATTAGTAAAAACACCTAGAAGATAGGTAAAAACTGTCCAAAGCTGCTATTCTGGGCTCAAAAGATCAGTGGAGTACCATGCTGGAGGAAGTGAAAGAGAAATTGTGATGGAGAAACTATAATGAGAAACTCACTTGACTGTGCCTATTTGCACTTACTCCCCACCCTTGAGTCTCGTAGTTTCTGGTCAGCCCAGTTCCTGTATGTCAGGATGCTGTGGACTGGAATTTGTGAAATCCCTTGCCACATTGGGAACAGGGTGACATGGCACAGTTCTGATACATTTGTTGTTCAACAAAATTGGACATCTTGATCCCACAGCCTTGTCCCATTCCATACAGGAACCCATGGTGCCTGGAGTACCATTGTTTACTCAAAGAGAAACTGCCATGAATGACTCAATTGGCCATGTCTCATGGTGCCCATCTTCAAACCCCAAGACCAAAAGCTTCTGATAAGCCTAATTCCTGCCTAGTGGGCTACTGCAGACTGAAAGATTTGGGGGAAGTTATCCCTCTGCCAAGAATACAGGTAGATGCAGCAGAGCCTGGCCCAGGAGTTGATCTGCAAAATTTGATTTCTAGGTCTCCTTTTGGTCCTACCAAGGCATGTTCCTGAAATGCCATTATTTCCAACTGCCATAGAAATAGAGCAGAGTGAGTGCTAAAATATCTTGCCTTTGTTGCCAAATTGTGCCATCTGTGAGGGCTTGGAATGTGCCATCTTGGGAAGTTGATTTCCTGGTCCTCTCTCCAAGTCCCTTTGGAATTCTTCTGCACCCCAAACATGTGACCTTGGTCCTGTTTTGGCTGGGAAATACAAGCACAGTGCCATATAAGAGCTGTAACAGAACCCTATCAACAACCAAATCTTAGACAACAGAGGGAAATCAGACTTCAAAATCTCAACAACTTAATTAATGGCCCAAATAACAAGCACAAATGTACAAGTAATACTAATAAGCAAGAATATGGTCAGGCAATGGAAGAAATTAAAAAGAGAGATGTAAAAACTGGAACAACTACTCACAGATATTCAAGCAAATATCCTAAACCATTTCAGAGATGAAGGAAAATGTGTATTAAAGGATATTAAAGGGTGAGCATGTAAGTAGAATTTGAAAGCCTGGAATAAAACTAACAGAAAGACACAATAGATGAGATTAAACATGTTAGAGGAAAAAAGCAGCAGTTTTGAACAAGCAGAAGAAAGAGCTATTAAGAATTAGTCCTGTAAGGTAGGACATCTGAAATAAAAATGAGAAAAAAGTACATAGAGATAAGAATGGAAAAATTTGAACAGCATCTCTGGGAATTGAATGATAACATGGAACTCAAAACATACATGAAATGGGCTTCCCAGAAGAAAAAGAGAAGGGAAAAGAGGCAGAAAGTATATTCAAGGAAATAATGGCAAAAAATATTCCCAAGTCTTATCAAAGACCTAAAGATACAAATGCATTGAAATCCAAGCAGAATAAATCCTACTAAACCCACTCTGAGACACATACTAATCAGAATGTCAACTTCCAAAGACAGAGGATTTTGAAAGCATTAAGAGAAAAGCAATTTATTACATACAACAGAATTGGAATTAAATTAAATGCCAACAGCTCTGTAAATAAACTCACTACTGTTCCCTATCAATAAGACATGACTTCCAATGGCATAAGCCTCTGTAGCACTGTGGGACATGATAGCCAGGGATGATCCTTGACTTGTTCACATGAGTTGAGAGTTACTATAAGTGGAAAAAGAAATGGAATAAAATACAGTTTCAATGGCTAAAACTTTCAAATTGGGTTGAGAAGTCATTCTGGAGGTTATCTTATGCAAGTTGTAGCCAGATATTTCACACTACCATAGTATGCCATAGTGCAAACAACAGTATTCCTGTAAACTCTAGGGAGTGCCTGTATGCTCTATCTAAGTCTATGTAAAGATTTGCTTAGTAAGTTTATTTTCTCAGAAAATTAAATCCTCCAGATTGATCATAGGCAAGATAAGTCCTGAAACCCATAAGTACCAGTCACTCCAGGAAAATAACCAGATTAATCCATCTATCCCGGAAATCCAGTACCCCTTTCCAGCATGAAATAATTAAAATGGCCCTTACTCAAGTAGCCATGAAGGATGAAAATAAGTGCGAAGAAAGAGGTGTAATTGAGAAGTTAGAATTCTGTAAATGACTATGATTACTGTCTCATTATATAGACATTTCTTTATAGATTATAATGTTTTAGAATAACCAGAAGGAAGTACCTGAAGTTATGGAACTGAAATCCAGTAGCTCTGACCTCTGATAATGATAGATAAGTATATTGCAAAGAAATAGTTGTCTGTGTTTGTATGGATCAACTTCAGAATGTTTTCTTTTGTTCCACTGACTCTCTTATTATAATCTGTCAATACTACACTGTCTTAGTTAACCTACCTCAATTGTAAGTCTTAAAATTGTATGGATTGCAATACTATTGGTCAGTAAGAGGGAGGGATAATATGTTATGAGATATTTGGGGTTTTCTTTTATCTTTTAATTTCATTTTCTGGAGTAATGCAAATGCATTAAATATGATCCTGCTGGTGAATACAAATCTGTGTGATGATACTGTGAACTATCTATTTTATACTTTGAATGGCCTTTACAGTGTGTGCAGCTATCTCAGTAAAAATATAGGAAAAAAATTAAGGGCCAATTTCTTTTCAGAAACCATGGAGATGAGGTGGTACTGGTATGATATATTTAAACTACTGAAAGAGAAAATATTCCACCCAAGAATTCTTCAACTGGCAAAACTCTTCAAAAATGAGGGAGAGTTCAAAAATGCTCACTAAAAAACAGAAGCTGAGAGAATTCATTAGCAAGAGTCCCCGACCTGCAAGAAATATTAAAAGGCGTTTATGCCAGTTGAATAGAAAAGACAGAGGAGAGAGCTTGGAGGAGACTGAGACTTGAAGATAATCAGTAAGGGTCCCTTAGAGGACCAAAAAGAGGCAATAGGACATATTAAAGCCAAAGGATAAAACAGTTGAAGTATTATCTAAAGAATAGGAACATTGTGTATTAATGTGTTAAACTCTCCAATTAAAATGCACAGATTGGTAAAATGGATAAATGAATGATCTGTTCATATGCTATCTGTGATAGACTCACCTTAGACCCAAGGATACAAGTAGATGAAAGGCTGGAAAACTTCTTCCATGCAGGCAGTAACCAAGAAGCAGCTAAGGCATCTATATAATTTTAGAGAAGATAAACTTTCAGTACAAAAAGTTTATGAGACAAAGAACATTATATATTAACAAAAGGGACAATCCAGGAAAAGAAACAAACAATCATAAATGTTATGTGCCTGTATTAGTTAGGCTTCTGTAGAGAAACAAAGTCAACAGGGAACACTCACAAATATAAAATTTATAAAAGTGTTCCACGTGACCATAGGAACACAGAGTCCAAAATCCACAGGGCAGGCTGTGAAGCCAATGATTCCAATGGAGGGTCTGGATGAACTCCACAGGAGAGGCTCACCAGCTGAAGCAGGAAGGAGCCTGTCTCTTCTGAATCCTCCTTAAAAGGCATCCAATGGTTAGATTAAGCATCACTCATTGCAGAAGACACTACCCTTGGATGATTACAAATGAAATCATCTGTGGATGCAGCTGATAAGATCATTATTTAATTCTATGAATTTTCCTCATTGCAACAGACAGGCCAACACTTGCCCAACCATACAAACAGGTACCATCACTTGGACAAGTTGACACAGGAGGGTGACCATGACAGTCCACCCCTTGTCAACTTGGTTAGGTGAAGGTGCTTAGTTCTATTCTGTGGACATGAGCCAGTGGCATGTGAACCTCATCTGGTGTTAATTACATTCACAGTCAGCTAGGAAGTGTGCCTGCTGCAGTGAATCATATTTGATTTAATTGTCTGGTGCTTAAATGAGAGACTGAACATAGCACAGCCCAAGCAGCTCAGCATACCTCATCTCAGCACTCGCAGCTCAACCCAGGTCTTTGGAGATGTAGAAAGAAATCACCCCAGGGAAAGTTGTTGGAACCCAGAGGCCTGGAGAGAAGACCAGCAGAGATCACTCTGTACATTCCCCCATAAGAAAGAACCTCATTTGAAAGTTAGCTGCCTTCCCTCTGAAGAACTAATGAAATAAATCCCCTTTTATTAAAAGCCAATCCATCTCTGGTATGTTGCATTCTGGCAGCTAGCAAACTAGAACAGAATTTGGTACTGGAAAGTGAGGTGCTGCTGCAGTATGCAAATACCAGATATGTTGGAATGGTTTTTTGGATGGCTAAGGGGAAGATTTTGGAGGAACTGTGAAGAGAATGATGGAGAAGTCCTGGAGTGCTTGAAGAGACTGCTGGTGTAAACAGAATCACTGCCAATCAGGACAAAGGGGGACACTAAAAAGGGACAAATTGGAATTCACAGAGTGAAAACCATGTAAGCTTGGGTCTGAAACCAAGAAAAATGTACCAGGAGGATGGACTCACCCATATGCATGGAGAGGGGGAGTTTACCCTGAAGGGCAAGGATGAGTCTCCCACCTTTTTGCAGTGGAAGAGTCATGCAGCCTCAGGCCTTGGAGAAGGTACAGCATGCTCCTTGGGGGACTGGGAAGAGCCTGCCTGCCACCACATGGAGGGGTTGAGCATGTGCCTCAGAAATGGCAGAGAGCCCAGGAGTGGCCCTGATGCCTGGAGAGTGGAGCCAAGAAAAAGGTAGTCTCCTCAATGTTCCCCAAGGTTGATCCAGAAAGAAGCAGGCCACTGCATAGGCCCTTGAAAAGGGCGGGACTACCACTTTCTAAAGCTGAAGGATAAATGACTTTCAGACTTTGAAATCCAGTGGTGCTTGCCCTGCAGGTTTTCCTTCCAATTTCTACCTAAGGATCCTGTGACTGTCCCTCCTTTGCATATTGGCATTGTTTTGAGTTTCATAAGTCCACAGCCAGAAGACAATTTGTGCCACTGTAATATCATTTATGGTGAACCATATAGTTGCCAAGTTGACAAGGGGTGGATGTGTAGTAGTTAGATTCAGTTGTCAACTTGGCTAGGTGAAGGTGCTTAGTTCTATTGCTGTGGACATGAGCCAATGGTATGTGAACCTCATCCAGTTCTTAGCTACTGACCTCTTAAGACTTTCTGTCCAATTTGATCTTTCATGCGCTGTGGCTCTCCCAATAGTGAAAGCTTCATTTTTCCCCCATGTGTCAAAAGGAAACATCTATATCTATCCAGCACAATGAGGCTGCGATGTGCACATTTATCTGGATAACTTCAGAAGGTTTCTTACTTTTTCCTATGATAAAACTACCAGTAGTGATATCTAAAGACATTTATTGAACCCTAGTGTATGCTAAGGACTTCATGCATATTATTTGGCATTATTGATCCAATCTGTTAGATGAAGAGAAAGAGGTACTTCATATGTAAGTATTTTATTGAAGATCATGAAATTGGGCAGATTCAGGGCCAAAATTTGAAACCAGGAATCTTAAGATCAAGTACATTTTCTATTACACCAAAGCTACCTTTATGGGTGTTTACAAGATTATATGCATGAATAATCACCCATTTCTATTTGTTTATCATTAAGCATGTATAGAAGAAAGAGGATTTTACAAAATTTTCTGTTTCTGAGTCACAATTGTATTATCAACAATGGTGGGTTCTCTGCTAAATGCACTCAAATGATCAATGCTCAAGACACTACCATTTCAGAAAAATAAAGGATTTATTACTAACCACAAAGGAGGAGATCAGATGGCCTATTGGTCTAAAATCACTTTTCAAAACTACAGTAACTCTGATAGATTTATAGTATCCAGAAGATGGGCAGATTTTAAGACAACAGACACAATGGATCGAGATGTGAAGGTTAGAGATGATCTAATTATTAAGCCAGAACAGACTGATTACATGCTTAGTCACAGAACGTATGTAAGAAAATGGAAGTCTAATATGATGAAAGGTGTTTCAAAATGTTATGTATATTGGAAGCAGATAACTTGTTCTAAGTTTCACATGTCCATAGCCAGAGGAGAATTATTTACCTGTACAGTCCATGTTTTAACTGATGTCTATTAGTCTTTGTGCTTAATACAATTACTGAAATTATTTAAGGCTTTTGTGATATTGTAGTGGAATGAATGTAGTTTGTATATGGAAATAAAATGTCTTTTTGGGATCCTGATGGTTCAGTGTGCTGGCCTGAAGTTGTACCCCAGAGAATGCAATGTTCTTTTTATCCATTCTTATAGGTACCGACATACTGTGTGTGGGAACTTTATGTCAGGTTACTTCAAATAAGATGTGACCCAACCCTTTCAAGGTGGGTGTTACAGTTTGCTAAAGCTGCTAGAGTGCAATATACCAGAAATGGGTTGTCTTTTACAAAGGGATTTATTATCACAAGTTACAATTCTAAGGCCATGAAAACACCCAAAATAAGGAGCCAAAAAGATGATATCTACTCAGAATAATGGCAGCTGGAACTGGGGTTCCTCTGCAACATGGGAAAGTGCATGGCCATGTCTTCAGTCCTCTCCTGGCTTCTGATGTCAAATAGCTCTTTCAGCTGCAGAGGGTCTGTCTTGCTTCTGCCTGGGGCATTTTCTGTTCTGGCTTTCTCTCAGTATGTGAGATCTCTTAAAGGATTCCAGTAAAGTAAAACTGAATGGGCAGTAAATGAGCAGGGTCACATCCCCATGGAAACAACCTAAGCAAATGGTTCTGCTCAGCATAGGTCTTACAATATTGGATTTTCTGGGGTGACTAACAGTTTCAAACCACCACAGTGGGACTTAACCCTTTTATTGGTGTCTTTGTGAGTAGATAAAAGACAGAAAAAGAGCTCAGATAGCTCAGAGAGCAACATCTGGAGAACTTTATAAAGAGCTGGCAGAAAAATCCCCAGGAAAAACTTATAGAGAAAAATCCTAGGAATGCTAAGAAATAACCCACAGAAGCTGAGAGGGGAGGCTACTTGAATGATGAGCTGAAAGCAATGAACCTCAGAAGTGAAGGACCAGCAAACACTGGTCATGTGCCTTCCTACCTGACAGAGGAACCACAGATGTCAGTGGCTTTTCTTCAAAGAACATATTTTACTGTGGATGCCTTAATTTGGACATGTTCATAGTCTTAGGACTGTAAATTTGCGAACTAACATATCTCCATTTTGAAAATTAACCCATTTCTGATATGTTAAATTCCAGCAGCTTTACCAAACTGAAAAGCAGTCACTTGTGGTTTAAAGTTTAAACCACATGTGTTAGGTGGGGCGATTATGGTTAGATCCAGCTCTAACAAAATAGTTTTAGAATTGCAGTGGATTGGTTCTGGGGCTGACTCAGTAGTAAACTTTAGGGGCAGTGTTTAGCGACCATAAGGCCCTAATGTTGTAAAAGTATAAATGGGTACAAGTGAATGTCAGTCACAAAGTTTTTCCAACCACAAGATAAAGGCAATATTGTTATATAGACATTATACAAGATCAAGTTGGCTGTATCTTTATTCAGTAATTTCAGGCACTTACCTCTGGTTATTCCAATATACTAGAAAGCAAAATATATCTATATAGATTAAGAAATGATACTAATTTGTTAAATTTTAACTTCTCATACACAGCTTCTCTCTCCCATTTGATCATTATCACAATCTTGAAGGTTACCTTGCAGATGAACCTTCTACCTTCTTAATGATGAGAAGAGGCATTGATATTATGGGGTAGAGGAATTAAACTGGATGCTCTTATTGGAGAGAATTGTACCTCAGTTTCAGGGTTTGTCTGGTATAGGGACAATCAGAGGTTTAATCTCAAAAAAAAACTTAATGAATTCAACATTTAGAAAGTCTTACCTAGAGCCTTTTGCATTCTTTAGGGTTTTCAGTAACACTGGTGGTTGGGGCTTGGCATTCTGAGACAGTTTGCAATATCTGCTGAATTACTTGGTTACTTGCATAAAAGAAACCCTGAGAATTATCTCTCAACTCTATTTGAAGTCTCTTAGCCATTGAAACTTTATTTCCTTTCCCCATTTTGTTCAAGAAAGTATTACCAATTCCATTATGCCAGGGCTCATTCCTGGGAGTACACGTTGCCAGGAAACTTACACCACTGCAAGTAATGTCCCATGTTGGGGAGAAAGGTAGTGAGTTTACTTGCTAGATACCACATCTGAGCCACAAAAGAGGTTCTATGGGGGTGACTCAGGCACTAAGTAAATATAAGCTTAGCTTCACATACATAAATAAGTTTCATAAATACAAACCTCAAGATTGAGGGTTTGGCTTATTAAATTGGAACCTCTATTGCTTAAGGGAATAGGCAGAATTCCCCAGGTGAGAATGTTTAATAATTCAGTGATTTTCTCCAGTTCCTCAAGAACTTGCCAATGCTTTCTTCATTTTCTGCCCAAAATGTCTCTGTTATCACAATAATGTATACAGTATATCAAGAGCTCATGCCTTATTCTAGATTCTATGTCAAAGAAAGCTGAATTACATTGTTTAGATAAATTGACAAGACAGTTTAAATTAGATTATGTGCTCATGTAAGTTAAAATTTTGGTCAAAATATATACCTCTTCTTTGGTCTCACACAGAACTTAAAGTCCTAATATATTCTCAATATAATCCTTTACCTTCCATTCTAATGTACTTTAGTCCTAATCTGATAAGCTTCATTCACATCACTAATTAAAGTGACATCTCCTTTTCACCTTCTTTCACAGTTGCTGTATGTTGGAGTGTTGAACTTCAGGGCTAGAGCATTCTAACTCTGTGTCTCAGGTGCCACACAGCTACCCAAAGTTCCAGGGAACTACCAGGTTATAGACAAATAGCAAACCATCTCAGGATTTAGAAATAACAATTAAAGCTCATGAATAAACGTGTTTGCAGTATGCAATTACATTCTAGGCCATAATTTTATCATTAGTATTTTTAAATGAATCTCTTTCAGAAATTTAAAAAAATTGAGAGTTGGCTTATATTGGGGTCATCAAAAACAAAATATCACAGAAGTTTTGTCCTGTCTCATATTAACCCATTTATCAGGGTTTTGTTAAGTAGAATGAAGAACATGATGTATACACTTACTTTGCTTCTCTTTTAAAGTCCTTTTATGATGAACATGAAGTTTTTACTTGTAGCTGACCATGTATACTTTTAGAGAAGCATTAGAAAAAATGTAGTGTAACTAACAAATTTGCTTGTTTCTATAAATAATATGTAAACTTTTTTATAAGAATAAATAAAACCATGAATAACAACATCATACTGTTGTTTAACGTCATGCAGATCAGTATCAGGATATAGCATGGACAGAGAGAACATTGTTAGGTCTTTAGAAATTTTATACAATCTCTAAATATATAAATGGTATTTCATGCATATAAATTTAGTAACAGAAGTATATAAGCCAGGGTTCCCTAGGGAAACAGAACCAACAGGAGATATCTGTAAAGATACGATTTTATAGAAGTGCCTCAGGTAACTATAGGGATGCCAAAGTCCAAACTCCCTAGGCAGGCAGTGAACTGACAACTCCAATGAAAGTCCTCCATGAACTCCCCAGAAGAGGCTGGCCAGGTGAAGGGGAGGTGAAAATCATCTTCTCTATCTATGCTGTAAACACCACTTCTCCATAAAATGTCCTCAAATGATTGGATTAATTCTAGCTGATTGGACTCTCTCATAGTGGAAAATACTACATCAGTCAGCCATAGATGCCATCAGCCATAGATGTAAACAAGTGATTGATGGTTCAATAAGCCAGCCTTCTGGCTTATTAACCAGCCATAAAATGTCCTTGCATTAAGGGAAAGTTCAGTACTTGTTTGACCAGACAACTTTGCTCCAACACCTAATCAAATTGACACATGAACTAAGTATAACCATCCAACATTGGTTAACTTGGCGGCTATACACACCACACATCACCTTAAACTATGCTTAAGTTCTGAATAGGACACAATAATAGACATATTCTTCACCTAACAATTCCAACTCTCATGTACAACCAGAAAGAAAATATATCTTTCCAGAAAAGGGCACACGTTCTTGGCTAACATTAACTCCTAGAACATCAACACTACAACAAGAACAATGCAACTTATGTCATATGATAAGGGGATAAAGTACAGAAAGAAACAAAGATATTTGACTTATGTACAAATACAAACATACAACAAAGCAAGGAAGAAATATTCATACCATTACAGTCCTCATTTCTATAACTAGTCACACCAATAAATGAGGTTCATATTTATAACTAACTTCTTCCACTGCAAACTCCATTCTCCCTTTACCTTCAGCAATCACTTCAGCTGACCATTGTTCTTTACCTGGTGTGGTGACCCAGACTTTCATTCTTGAAGTTTCTGGGCTTTGGTATTCCTGGTATGGGTTCTTGCATTTTTCCACTGACTTTAATCACAGAGCATGGTAATAATGAAAGAGGTAACCTAACTGAGTGCCTGATCCAAGGAAAATGCGTTTTTACCTCCCTTGTGTAGTTGAGCCCTATTTCCTCAGGATAAGATCAATCACCCCAGACAATACAGTAATACCCTTCCTTTTCTGTGGATTCAGAGGGATGAGAAGCCCAAAGGGAGTCCAGATGAGAGTCTTAAAATCAAGTTCAATGGAATCATTGTTGTGCCTCCTGGAAGTAACACTCCTCTTTTTGGAACTAGACTTGGAGAGCTGCAAAGCTTGATGTTGGAGGGAAAGGAATAAAAATTTATCTAGTGGCCCACTATGGGTTGACAGTGAGTGGTGCCACTCCTGTTTCCACCCACTGATTCCTGGGCCTGTGAATCCTTGCTATGGAGGAAAAACAAAATGTGTTAAATGCTGATTCAGAGAACATTGCCCATCCTTGTAGAGAACATTGCCCCAGATTTGCAAGGTTTTTGCACATAGTTAGTGCTATAATTGAATCTTTGAAGACCATCCCTCCATTCTATCAACCCAGCTGCCTCTAGATGATGGAGAACATTGTATGACCAGAGATTTCCATTAGCATGTGTCCATTCTTGCACTTCATTTGCTGTGAGGTGGGTACCTTGATCGCAAGTAAAGCTGTATGGAATAACATGACAATAAATAAAGCATTCCATAAGTTGACAGATGGTGGTTTTGGCAAAAACATTGTATGCAGGGAAGGCAGTCCCATATCCAGAGTATGTGTCTAGTCCAGTTAGAACAAATTGCTGTCCCTTTCATGATGGAAGTGGTTCAATATAATCAACCTGCCACCAGATAGCAGACTGATCACCTCAGGGAAATGGTGTTATATCAGGGACTAAGTGGGGATCTCTGCTTCAAGCAGACTGGAAACTCAGCAGTGGTGGTAGCCAGGTTCTCATTGGTGAGGGGAAGTCTATGTAGCTGAGCCCCCACATAGCCTCCATCACAACACCATGACCACTTTGTTCATAAGCCCTTTGAGCAATGACAGGAGTGATGAGGAAAAATGGATGACTTGTATCCACATAATGGGTTATTTTAACCACTTGATTACTAAAACCTTCCTTTGCCCCTCTGGTGAACATTCACAAGGGACACAAATAACTTCATATTTCTTGTCCACCCAGAAAGTTCTATCCTCATATCACTCCCACACATGTCTTTGTCATCAATTCCCCAATGATTCTCCTTCCAAGTCCCTGACAATCCAGCCAAACCAATAGAAAGAGCCCGTGGGTCAGTACACAAGCACATCTTCCAAGTTCTCCTTTCACAAAAACTGAAAATGAGGTGCATTGCTTGATGTACCAAACACAGAGAATATTTCCACTCAACCTTGTCCTTCAGGGACATCCCAGAAAGGTACTGCAGTGCTACAGATGTCCAATTTTCAGCAGTACAGGCATACAATGCATCTGTAAACCAGGTCCAAGTTTTCTTTTTTTAAAAGTTTTTTAAGTCAAGCAATTGTAAGGAAGTCCCCAAGAGGCCATAACTCTGAGATGGGAAAGAGAATTAATATGGCAAGAGTAGGGGCCATGGCATTTTGACAATGTCCTCATGTAACTTACTTGTGCTTTTAGGATCTCCTCAAGCCTTATTTCACATATACTGTTCCCATGTTATGATGGAGTGCTGCTCTTTATGTTATGGCTTGGTAAGTCAGACAACACCCAGATCATGATGGGTACCTCAGGTCTCATTGTTACTTGTTGACCATGTTAAGCATACGGTCCTTACTAAGGCCCAGTAACAGGCTGAAACTGTTTCTCAAAAGGAGAGTAGTTATCTGCTGGAAATGGACCATGTGGCCTATATATGACATTCTTCCTATTGGAGATGAAATATCACTTTGCCTTAATAATATCCCAAGATTATGAACAACAACAAATCATATAGGCTATCAAGTCCTAGGCAATATATACAATTGTGTACTTTGAACAAGCATAACCCAGGAATACTTTTTTGTAATTCTAATGCACATTTTATTTAATTATAAATTTGTCAAGTAGATTTCATTGTTACTATCCCAAGGATATTTATATTTCAATAATGATTTGTTCACTATGCTTACCAGTGCAAAATTAATATTAGAAAAAACTGTGAATTGGGGAATTATTTCAGAGCAAGCATCGCCCTTTCTGCAGCATTTCCTTATTACCTACAATTTCTAATCTCCATGCCCAGTAGAGAGTATTCTAAACCAATGCCACTCCCTCCATCTTTCTGCAGCAAATCTTCCCTCATAACTACCTTTGTTGGTTAGGCCCTGAGAACAGGAAATTGTGAGACAGAAAGAATCAATCCTGGTCTGTTTAACATGTGTTATTGTTTATATATATATATACAAACTATATATATATATGTACACACAAATATATATATATATATTTGTGTGTGCATGAGCAGGCACCAGGAATCAAACCTGGGTCTCTGACACGGCAAGCAAGAATTCTGCCACTGAGCTACCATTACACTGCCCTAGTTTATATTTTTTAAGATACAATTTTTATGGTATACCATTTTATATTCACATACCATGTGTGCTGGTTTGAAGCTATTATGTAACCCAGAATAAAACATGTTTTAATCCTGATCCAATCTTATGAGGGCAGACATTTCTATTAATCTTGATTCAATACTTTAGAGCAGAAAGTTTTTATTAGATTATATCCATGGAGAGGGGATGTCCAATTTTGCATGTCACCTTTTGATTAGATGCAGATGTGAGTCTTCCCATTCATGGTGGGTCTTGAACATTTCCTGGAGTACTTTAAAAGATACTGTGGTATCATAGATACCACAGAGCAGATGAGATGCTTGGAGAAAAGTTGCTTCAGAGCTACCAGAGCCAACATAAGACCCAGATGTTTGGAGGGAGATGCAGGGCCAAGTGGATGTCATGATATGCCTCCCCATAAGAAGTTAAGCAAGCCAAAATACAGAACTGTGTTCTGAAGGAACTAAGTGAAGAACCACTAATGTCAAGTGAGGAACCCACACAGGAAACAGAGGCTGGAAGCAATGGAACACATGAGTAATAGACCAGTAGTTACTAGTAATGTGCCTTCCCAGCTGAGGTGTTCCGGATGGCATTAGCCTATCTTGAATGAAGTAAACTCTTATTTAATTTCCTTTTTAAAAGCCATTCCATTTCTGGTATATTGCATTCCAGCAGCTTAACAAACTAGAACACCATACAATCATACAAAGTGTATAACCAGCAATTCACAGTATTAATGTAGATCTGTGCATTCCTCAAAATTGAATTTTGAGCATTTTCATTACTCCATAAGAAAATAAAAGTAAAAAATAACATTCAAAACAAACAACACCTGATATCCCCTATTGTTTATTTGGTGTTTATTGCTCATTTTTTCTTATCTGTCCATACGCTAGATAAAGGGATTGTCAGTCACAGGGTTTTCACAATCACATGATCACATATTAAAATTCTATGGTTATGCAATCATCTTCAGAAATCAAAGCTATTTTATTACAGTTAAACACTTTCCCTCTAGCAACTCAAATCCATGAAACACTGCAAAGGGATAACTATACACTGCATAAGAATAGCTTCTGGAACAATGTCTCAGTCTTATTTGAAATCTCCAAGCCACTGAGACTTTATTTGTTTCATTTCTCCTCCCCCTTTTGGTCAAGAAAGATTTCACACTCTCATGAAGCTGAGGTCAAGCTGATCTCCTGGAATCTTGCTCACATTGATAGGGAGATTTACACCATTGGGAGATTTACACCTCATTTAAGGGTGAAGGCAGAGTTAACCTGTGGATTTGGTTTTGAGAGAGAGGCCACAATTGAGGATATCTGGGGTGAACCTTTAGCATAACGATAAGTAGGTTTTCTTTTCCTTTGCAAAAATAAGTTTCATAGGGCCAAGCTCCAAGATCAAGGAAATGTCCCATCAAATTGGCAGTCCCCAGAGATTGTGAGAATACTGGGTCCTCCTCAGGTGGGTTAACTTTAATATTTCCATGTTTTTCCTCAGTACTCAAAGGGAATTTGCAAATATATATTTAAAATTTTTTATTGTGAAATATAGCATATACATAAGACATAAATTTCAAAGTACATTGAAACAAGTAGGTATAGAAGATATTTCATAATTCGGTATGGGTCACAGTTCCACAATTTTAGGTTTTACCTACTGGTTGCTCCAAGATATTGGAGAGTAAAAGAAATACCAGTATAATGATTCCACAGTCATACTCATTTATTTAATCCTGTTTTCTCTGTTATAACTCCTCCTTCTCATTTCATCCTCCTCCCTAATTTAGGGGTATTTAGGAAATGCCCATTCTAATGTTTTCTTGTTGGGAAGGGCTGTTGACAACATGGTATAGTTGAATGCAACTTGTTGACCTTCTCAGAAAGACTGGCCACTCTGGAATCAAAGAAGTATCTGGCCTAGGAACTCCTTTGGAGTTTGTAGGACTCTGGAAAGCAATCATAGTGTATGAAGTATTTATAGAATCTCAGATAGAGCCTCAGATGTTCTTTAGCATTGACAGAAATAGTTTTGGCTGGGATGTGACAAACCATGGTAAGTAGCAATATCTATCTGAGGCTTGCATAAGATTAGCCTCCAGAATAATCTCTCGATTCTTTTGAACACACTTAGCCACTGATATAGTATTTTGTTGTAATTATCTTCCCCCTTTTCATCAAGAAGGTATTGTTGATCCAAAGGTTCCAGGGCCAGGCTTATCCTGGGATTCATGTTTTTTGTTGTCAGGCAGCATTTCACCTGTGGATGTTTTGTCCCATGTGGGAGGAGGGTAAAATTTTTATTTGCAGAGCTCAGCCTAGAGAGAGAGTGGCCACAGCTGAGCAACAAAAGAGGCCATCTGGAAGAAACTCTTCAGCACAACTGTAGTTAGGCTTAAGTTCTCTGCTACATAAATAAGTTTCAGAAGAACAAGGCTCAAGACCAAGCACAACACCTTTTGACTTGGGGGTCCCTTTTATTTGAGACAGAATCAGGTGTTTCCCTCATAATAAAACTTTAGGAGTTCCATATTTTTTTCTCCCATCCCTCAAAGGACTTTCCCAATGCTTTTAAATTATCTGCTCAATATAGTCTTGGATACATACATGTATTACATTAAGTTGTACAGAATTACAAACCCTTATTCCCATTCTGGTCTCCATGTCTTTGGGTTCTTTAAATGACCTATCCAGATATATTGAGTTAGATTATGTGCTACAGAAAATTTAGATTTTGCACAAGAGAAACATCTCTACATTTGATCTCATACAGTAAGTGAAGTTCTAAAATATGACAGTGTCCTACTTAACCCTGTATTCTGACTTACCTCAGTCCCTATCAAATTGACTTTGTTCTTATCTCTAGTTGAACGCTGATCCCTTTTTTTTATTCTCTAAAACTGTTGTATGTGGCAATGCTGAATTTCAAAGATGCAGAACTCCTACTCTGAGTCCCAGGTGTCACACACTCCTAATAGAAAATAAAAGGAAAGTTATTCAAAACTTAGAAATAGGAGGTAACTTCATAAAACTTACACCCAAAGCACAAGCAACCCAAAGCTCCAGGCAAATACCACGTCATGCAAATAGAGCACAATATCTCAAAATGTAAAAATAACAATTGTAGCTTTGGACTAGATGTAACTGATATAAAAGCCACAATATATGCCCCAATTTCTCATAAGTATTTCCTAATA
The DNA here is from genome assembly GCA_004026745.1 of Myrmecophaga tridactyla. NCBI lineage: Eukaryota > Metazoa > Chordata > Mammalia > Pilosa > Myrmecophagidae > Myrmecophaga > Myrmecophaga tridactyla. The sequence goes on along the minus strand of PVIY010016682.1, from coordinate 33,108 downwards.
GAGACAATACAGTATTTGTCCTTTTGTTTCTGGCTTATTTTGCTTCATATATCCCCCCCTGTTCATTCCCATGATTGCATACCTCACAACTTTGTTCCTTTTTGTAGCTGCTCAATATTTGATCATATGTATACACCACAGTTCCCCATTCTACTTCTCAGTCAATGTAACTTCCATCTATTGGACATCATGTGTTACATACATTGCCAACAATCCATGTCTGACATTATCCTCACTTAGTTGTACAATCATCAGCACTCTCAAGTTTTTAACAATTTTGAATGATAAAAAGAGAAAAACACACATTCACCTAATATAAAATAAAAAACATCCCCTATATTTTGTCCTTCACTCCTAATTATTTACCCCTGGTATTGCTGTTGTACTGTTGATGTCTTCCTGTGAAACATAGAACATAGCATACAATAGTAGTTTTCCAACTACATCTACCTATTTTTACTTTTTGTACCATATTCAATCTCTTCAAGCAGTTCATGCAAGAATTTATTTATATTTGTACTGTTAATTAATGAGCTACATGGCATTATAAAACCCCTTTCAATCATATTCACCTTCAATATGGCAACTATGCTAACAGACCCCCTAATAAACTGCTTTCACTTCTATCTATTTCCTTACATTTAAGTTCAACCTCACTAGCTAACCATTCATCCATCCCTAGTTTCTATGTAGCTCTATAATCCTCTGAGTTTACCTTTACCATGGTCATAATGAAAAAAATACAGTATCTAGCCTTTGGTGTGTGACTTATTTCACTCAGCTTTATATCCTGAAAGTTCATCCATGTTGTCATATGACTCAGGACCCCATTTCATCTTACTTGGATTGTTTCCATCTTTTTTGCTATTGTGAATTATGCTTTCATGAACAAAAGTATTCAAATATTTGTCTTTGTCATTATTTTCATCTCTTCTGTGTGTATACCAAGTAGTGGTATTGCAAAGTCATAGGGCCACCTGATATTTAGTTTTCTAAAGGTCCACCAAACTGTCTTCCATATTGCCTGTATAATTATACATTTCCATCAGCAGTGCATAAGTGTTCCAATTTATCCGCATCTTCTCCATCATTTGTAGTTCCTTGTTTCTTTACTAACCAGCTATCCATATAAGGATGAGGTGGAATCATATTGTAGTTTTGATCTGCAGTTCCCTTATAGCTAATGAAAATGAGAATCTCTCCATCTGCATTATAGCATGTGTATTTTCTTTTTGGAAAACATGTCAGCTCATATCCTTAGCTTATTTTATAATTGGTGTTCTAGTTTGCTAGCTGCCAGAATGCAATATACCAGAAACAGAATGGCTTTTAAAAAGGGGAATTTAATAAGTTGCTAGTTTACACTTTCAAGGCCAAGAAAATATCCCAATTAAAACAAGTCTGTAGAAATGTCCAATCTAAGGCATCCAGGGAAAGATACTTTGGTTCAATAAGGTTTATGAAGTTCAGGGTTTCTCTCTCAAGTGAGAAGACACATAGTGAACACAGAGTTTCTCTCTCATCTGGAAAGGCTCATGGTGAACACAGTCAGGGTTCCACTCTCATCTGGAAGGGTACTTGATGAGCACAGCACCATCTGCTACCTTCTTCTCCTGGCTTCCTGTTTCATGAAGCTCCCTGGGAGACATTTTCCTTCTACATCTCCAAAGGTCGCTGGCTGGTGGACTCTGCTTTTCATGGCTATGTCATTCTGCTCTGATCTCCCTGAATTCACTTTCATTCTACAAAATGTTTCCTCTTTTGTAGGACTCCATAAACTTATAAAGATCCACCCAAATGGGTGGAGACATGTCATCACCTAATCCAGCTTAACAACCACTCTTGACTAAATCATCTCTCCAGGGAGATGATTACAGTTGAAAACATATAGTATTGAATAGAGATCATTCTGCCTTTATGCGATGGGATTTAGATTAAAACATGGCTTTTCTAGGGGACATGCATCCTTTCAAACCAGCACAATTGGGTTGTTTGTTTTGTTGAATTGTATGATTTCTTTATGTATGCAGGATATCAAACTATTACAGAATTCATGATTTCCAAATATTTTATCCCATGGTGTTGGCAGCCTCTTGACTTTTTAGGCAAAAAATTTGAGGTACCAAAGCATTTGATTTTGATGTTCCCATTTACATTTTTTTCTTTCTTTACACTTTGGGTGTAAAGTTTAGGAAGTTATCTCCTATTACAGGGTCTTGAAGATGTTTCCACTTATTTTTTTCTAAAAGTTTTATGGTACTGGCTCTTATATTTATATCTTTCATCCATTTTGAGTTAACTTTCTCTTTCTCTTTTTTTTGCATGGGCAGGCACTGGGAATTGAATCTGGACCTCTGGCATGGCAGGCAAGTATTCTGCCACTGAGCCACCATCACACCATCCTGAGTTAACTTTTCTAAAGGGTGTAAAGTAAGGTTCTCTTTCATTCTTTTGACTTTGATATCCAGTTATTCTACACCAATTTATTGAAAATAATATTCTGTCCCAGTTAAGTGGATTTGGGTACATCGTTCCAGAGTAGTTAACCATATATTTGGTGGTCTTTTTCTACACTTTCAATTATTTTCCATTTGCCAATACCTCTATCTTTGTGCCAGTACCATGCTGATTTGACCCTTGTGTTTTGATAATAAGCATTAAAATCAGGAAGTGTTAATTTTCCTACTTCATTTTTTTGTAGGATATTTTAGCTGATGAAGATCTCTTTCCCTTCCAATTTGTATTTGACAATTAGCTTTTCCAAGTCTTCCAAATAGGTTGTTGGAATTGTTATTGTTATTTCATTGAAGCTGTAGCTCAATTTGGGTAGAATTGACATCTTAACTACATTTAACCTTCCTATCTACCAATAGTGAATGTCTTTCAACGGATTTAAATCCTTTCTAATTTCTTTTAGAAATATTAGGTAGTTTTCTGTGTACAGGTCTTTTCAATATAAGGTTAAGTTTATTCCTAGGTACTTGATTATTTTAGTTGCTATTTAAAATGAATTTTTTTCCTTAATTGTCTCCTCAGTTAGGTCAAGACTTGTGTACAGAAACATATCTGATTTTTGCATATCAATGTTGCATCTTGCCACTTTCCTGAATTTGTTTATTAGCTCAAGAAGCATTGTCATAGATTTCTCAAGATTTTCCAAATATAGCATCATGTCATCTGAAAATAATGAAAGGTTTGCTTTTTCCTTTCTCACTTGGATGGCTTTTATTTATTTTTCCTGCCTAATTGCTCTAAATAGAACTTCTAGTACAATGTTGAATAATGGTGCAGTGGGCATCTTTGTCTTATTCCCAATCTTAGGAAAAAGGATTTCAGTCTTTTAACTTTGAGTAGGACTCTGGCTACGGGTTTTTTGTATGTGCCCTTTTTTTTGCATGGCAGGCACCAGGAATCGAACCAGGATCTCTGGCATGGCAGGCAGTATATGTGCCCTTTATCTTCTTCTTTTTTTTTTTTGAAAAGGTAGACTTTTAATAACTGCTTTTATCACCATGTTAAGTCATGCAGTTACAAAATAGTTAGAAATTTCTGAAAGGGTATTATTGTTAAAATAATAAAAAAAAGTTCATTACATAAATATCTAGTACTTCATTGGGACACTAATTTTCAAAAGGCCCTTGCCAAATACTCCCAAATAAAATACTTGATCCAAGGTTGTTTTTTAGGCCACTTTGCTAATTAAGCTTGTGTGCAGAATGCAAGGCCTCTAAAAAGAAGAGGGCACAAGTCAGCAGAGCTGGGGCCACTGGCAACGTCAAACCTGACAGCCTGTCTCCAAACAGGCAGACCAAGTGAAAAGTTGTTATTTTCCTCCCATCCCTGGGTTATTCTACTTGAATTATTATTCAATTAGTCAACAGAATAGATCTTCAAAAGGAAGGAAAAATTAACTTGATAAGAAAGGTACTACATTCTTTGCACTATGTGTCATAATTACATTTAGCAAATTCAGAATGTCTTAACAAAAATAGCCTCCATCATTCGCAGATATGAAGATTACTTAATTCTCCGTCTGGCTTCTAATTTTTGTTGGACAATACACAACTGTAAGCAATAAATGATACTGTTTTATATTATAAAAATACCAGCTTTTTTTCCATTTATGTTATAGGCATTCACTGCTTGATTCAAGGTTAGGCTGGTTAAGTAATTAAAGGCAATTTTATTACAGCAACATGTACTTATTTTATTCTAAAAGGATAAAATGCATGAGGAGAAACAGCTTTTATTGTTGTCTAAAACCTGTAAAGTTGAGTTATTTTGTTGATGTGAAATGCTAATAACTCATTTTAGGACCATGCCACCTTCTGAAAATGCCACATACCACTTCTTAAATGTATCAAAGCACATCCCAGACATGGTCAGAGCAAAAGGATGCAAGCAACTAGATGCTCTTGGATAAGAGGTGCTGACCCCAAACAACAGATAACTAATGTGCTGGGCGGCAGCTTTGGGGTAAGACACGTAGCCAGATGGAGGAGACTTTATTTAAAGGCAAAATACCTCAATGGCCCTATTTTCACTTATAAGCTGGTACATGATGATCCCCAAACCTTCATTCCTTAGGGGGCTGATTTGCATTGACTTGCTGAGAGTGGTGTCCAATATCTAGTAAGTCATGAGAGAAAGGTATTTCTGTGGTTTCTTGTAAACTTGTGATAGGTTTGCAGAAGTTACAGGTGAAGAGGTTGGCTAGGTCAGCCACACCCATCTAGGTGAAGGTCACCCCAGCTTCATTGTACACGTTGAAGACATTCTCAATGGCATTGACATAGGTGGCCATTTTCAGGTCCAGTCTCTGGTTATACTTCATGGCTGTGTGCATGATTTGCCTGGCAGAATGCTCCATGGTGTATGCCAAGCCAGAGTGCACGATGTCTTTCTCTGATGCACCTGATATCCTGTCTTGGAACTCTGCTGTGGGCACAATTGGAATGGTTCCACCTTGCTTTCCAAATTTTCTTTCCAAGCTCTCTTGCACAGACATGAGCAAGTGGTAGTTAGAATCCCGTTCATATTTGAAGGTCAGACGGCCATAGCTGACATGATTTAGATTCTTCAGCAACTCGAAGTAAGACATGGTCACTTCTCCAGCATTCAGGTACAGATCAGGAATAACCATAATGTTCCTCTCCAGGAAAATCTTATCAGCCTCTGGAGTCATCGGTCCATTGGCACCTTCAGCAATGATTTTGGCTTTGACCCTGAGCATGTTGCACTTGGTCAGCTGCTTCTCGCTGGCAGCTGGGATCAATATGTCACAATCTGCCTGCAAGTTGCTCCCTTCATAGGGCTTTGCCTTGGGGGAGCCCAGGATTGATCCATGTTGCAGTTTGTAATCTTCCAGTTCCTTTGGGTCAATACCATCTGTATTCCAGATGCTCCCATCAGATTCACCAACAGCAACACATTTAGCACCAAAACGATGTAAATACCTCATAGAATGCAGGCCCATGTTACCAAAACCCTGAACAACAAAGGTTTGTCTCTGAAGCCTGGCGTCATCCCTAAGATGCTCATGTAGGAGGCCTCATTGATGAAGTTCTTGATGCCGTGGAAAACCTCATGGCCCATGGCAGAGATGCACCCGTGGATGCTGCCCTGGCTGATGGGCTTGCCAGTCATGCAGGCATGGGCATTGATGTCATAGTGCCCAATGGTGCTGGCGTAGGTGTTGGCGATCCAGGACATCTCTCGCTCACCTGTGCTCATGTCTGGGGCAGGCACGTCGATGCCAGGACCTATAAAGCCCTTCTTTGCCAACTCCATGATGAACTGCCTTGTGATTCTTTCCAATTCATTATCAGTATAGTTCTTGGGATTGATCTTAACACCAGCTTTAGCACCCCCAAATGGCACATCAACCACCACACACTTGTATGTCATCAGAGAAGCCAAGGCTTCCACTTCATCCACACTCACATCTGTGCTGTAATGGATACCTCCCTTGCAGGGCATGCAGTGCTGGCTGTGCTGAGCACGGTAGCCCTCGATGACCTCCCAGGAGCCGTCGTCGGGCCGGATGAGAGGCTCAGTATGTGATTGCAGGGCTTGAAGATCCACAGGATGCCACGCACTCGGTTTCATGTCTGCTCCTTGCTCTCGCAGGTCTTGAGGTTTTCCACCAGTTTGTCCTCCATGATGCAGGTGCCGCAGTCAAAGAAGCCCTCCACCATGTTGAAGAAGTTGGGGTCGTCCTCGTGTTCGGCTGCCACCTCACTGTAGTGTCGCCAGGCGGGCGGTGCCAGCCCTGGCTGCGGGGGCAGCGGCGGCTCCAGGCGGCCCGCAGGCCCGGCCGAGCCCAGGGCAGCGGTGCTGGCCTGGGGCAGCAGCTGCAGCGTTTCACCCAGACAGCAGTACATGGAGGCGGGCAGATGCGCAGCAGAGTGGAAAGGTGCATGCAGGCTGGGGCCGAGCGAGTGCAGAGGCCTGGGGCCGACAGACTGTGCCCTTTATCTTATCGAGGAAGTTTTAATTCCTAACTTTTGAAATGTTTTTATCAGAAAAAGATGGTGAATTCTGTCCAATGATTCTTCAGCATCAATCTGGATGACTAAGTAAGTTTTACCTTTCAATTTATTGATATGCTGTTTTACATTGATTGATTTTCTTGTGTTGACCCAACCTCATCTTCTGGTATAATTCTCACTTGATTGTGGTGTTTAATTCTTTAAATGTGTCACTGGATTCAATTTGCTAGTATTTGTGGAGTATATTGCATGTATATTCTTTATGTAGATTGGCCTCTAATTTTCCTTTCTTATAGCATCTTTAAACAGTTTTGGTATTAGAGTTCTATTATCTTCATTGTTTTGGAAGAGTTTGAGCAGGATTTGTTTTTGTTCTTTTTGTAATATTTGATAAAATTCCTCTGTGAAGCCTTCTGTCCTTGGGGTTTTCTTTGTAAGATTTTTGGTGACTGATTTAATCTCCTTAATTATGGTTTGTTTGTTGAGATCTTCTATTTTTTCTCAATCACTGTAATTTGTTCATGTGCATCTAGGAATTTAGTCATTTGTTCTAAGTTGTCTAATTTGTTGGCTATTTGTTCATAGTATCCTCATGATTTTTATTTTACTTCTTCAGTCTAGCTAAGGGCCCAATGATTTTATTGATTTTCTCAAAGGACCAATTTTTGGTTTCATTGATTCTTTGTATTCTGTTTTTTCTCTCTCCAATTCATTTAATTCTTCTTCAATCTTTGTTACTTCTATTCCTCTATTTGTTTGGGGGTTGGTTTGCTGTTCTTTCTCTAGTTCCTCCGGTTGAGCAGTTAGACCCTTGAATTCCCTCTTTCTTTTTAAATACAGGCATTTCGTGCAAACAATTTCCCTCTCAGCTCTACCTTTACTGTGTCCCATATGTTCTGATCTGTTGTATTCTATTTACATTCATCTCCAGGTACTTTTCAATTTCTCTAGCATTTTCTTTGACTCACTAATTATTTAAATGTGCATTATTTAATCTCATGTATTTGTGAAAGTTCTGCTTCTTTAGTGATTATTGATTTCCTGCTTCACTCCATTTTAATCAGAGAAATAATTTCAATCTTTCTAAATTTTTAAACACCTGTTTTGTGTCCAGCATATTATCTATCATAGAGAAGATCCCTGTATCATTAAGGAAGAATGCATTTTTTGCTGTTTTGTCATGTAATGATCTATGTATGATTCTTAGGTCTAATTATTTTATCAAGATGTTTAAATTCATGATTTTCTGGCTGATCCTATGTCTGATTGTTCTTTCTATAAAGGAGAGTGCTGTACTGACTTCTGCCACTATTATTCTTGAAAAGTCCATTACCCTCTTCAGTTTTTCCAATGTTTGCTTTGTGTACATTAGAGTTGCATAATTGACTTCATAAACATTTATGGTTGCTATTTCTTCTTGTTGAATTGGTCCTTTTTTAAATATGTAGTGTCCTGTTTTGTGTCTTATGATGTCTTTGCATTTAAAGTCTACTTGGTCTGATAGTAGTAAAAATACTCCTGCTTTCTTTGGCCTACAACTTCCATGGAAAGTTTTTCCATTCTTTCACTTCACTCTATTTGCTTCCCTGGGTCTAAGCTGACTCTCTTGTAAACAGCATATAGATGGGTCATATTCTTAATCCACTCTGCTAATTTATACCTTATAATTGGTGAATTTAGTCTGCTAATATTCAAAGTTGTTACTCTAAAGGTACTTCTTGAATCTACCATCTTATCCTTTGATTTATATTTGTCAAATCTTTATATTCTTTTCCCTCTTTCTCTTTTTATCCCTTAAGTTACCCTTACTGGCACTATTCAATTTTGTGCACCTCTCCAGTCCTCCAACCCCCATCTTTATTTTCACCTAATGAAGTCCCTTTAGTATTTCTTCTAGGGCCATCTCTTGTCAAGAGTTTCTCTAAGACTTCATCATTGAAAATTTTGGTCACTCCCTTACTTTTTTCAAGGACAATTTGACTGGTTACAGAATTCTGGGATGGAAGTCTTTCTCTTTGCAGATGTTGAATATATCAAAGATCCATCTTCTCACCTCCTTGTTTATTGTTGAATAGCCCACACTCAGTCTTTGTGATTTCCCTTTTATGTGGTGAGTTGCTTCCTTCTTGCTCCTTTTGGCATTTTCTCCTCCTCTTCAACATTTGACAGAGTGATTAGTATGTGTCTGAGGGTAGGCCTATTTTGATTTATTCTATTTAGGTCCTATTAATTTTATTTGATTAGCATACTTAGGTCTTTTTTTTTTTTTACATGGGCAGGCACCAGGAATCGAACCCGGGTACTCGGACACAGCAGGCAAGCATTCTTACCTGCTGAGCCACCGTGGCCCGCCCAATAGGGAAACTTTTTTTTAAATTTGCATATGGGCAGGAGGCACCAGGGATCGAACTCCAGACCTCCAGCACGGCAGATCAGAGCTCTGCCTGCTGAGCCACGGCAGCTGCCCATACTTAGGTCTTTTATAAGGGTTGGGAATATTTCCCCATTACTTCCACAATCTTCTTAGTCCTTACTCGTCTCTTCTTCTTTTGTGACAATGATGATTCTATTATTTTTGCTGTACATATGTTCATTTCTCTGAGATCCAATTCAAGTTTGTCCACCTGCTTTGCCATTTTTCTTTTGTACATTTAGATTCAATTTCTTTGCCCTCTAGTTCTCTTATTCTTTCTTCTACCTCTTCAAATGTACTGTTGTGCATCTCTAGTATATTTTTAATTTTGTCTACCATCTCTTTAATCTCTGTGGTATCTGCTGTTTTTTCTACTCATTCTTTTTCTTTATGCCCTTCTAGTTTCCTCTTGTAGTTTCCTCTTGCTATCCTATATGCCATTACCCAACCCACTGTATTTCTTTAGGAGAGTTGTATGATCATCATTATTAGTTGTTCCAAAGTCTATGTCTCCTATGGTAGTTCAATTTTATCATTGGAAGATATCTGTCTGTATCTTCATAAGCTTGGTGATTTTCTGTTGATTTTGAGTCATTTAATTGTCTTGATAAAGTTATCATGGAAGTTGATTTCCCTCAGTAGTATGAGGATTTTCATTTGCTTGAATTTGTGTTGAATTTCTCCTTTAGCTTTTGGTTTATTAGTATTTCCTGGCCAAATCAAATCCCAAACCTCAGGCAGGGGATGCCCCTCAACTTGTGGATCTCTGAAACTAGACAGTGTGCCAGATTGCACTTTCTGTTTCTTACCAGAAGTCTTGGCCTCATCTTCCCCACAGGACTGCCTTTCCCCAATTACAGCATCCCTATGAGACAGATGGAGACCTGTTGCAATTCTAACCAAGTCCCTTCATCCTGCTGTGAGCATTAAGCTACCAACCCCATAGCTGGTGGTTAGGCAGTGTGCACTTCATTGGAGATATTTCTTGTGGGCCTGATTAGGCTGGTGTTCCCCAGATCCCTCCTTGGAATTACCTGGGGTTGCGGGACTGGTTATGGCAGCAGCTAGTGTACACAGTCAATCAGAAATGCACGCTGGCTAGGCTTGTCAATGATACAAACTTTCTGGCCCAGTGGGCAGGAAATGAAGGCACAGGGACTTGGGCTGTGGTTTAGTTGTGGCACAGGGCACAGTGTGTGAGTGTGGGTGTGAGAGTCATGGGACAATGTGGCATGAGTGGGGTGCAATGCATGGTTTGTGGAGGTGTGGGTCATAGGGCAGTGTTTGGGTGGGCATATGGTGGTGTGGAGTCCAGCCACAGGATGTGCCCTATGACTGTGCATGGTGAGGGTTGGTGTGCAGGTGTATGGGTGTATGGGATGTTGGCCAGAGAGTCAGGGGGGGTTGGGTGAACTGCATACAGGGGTCAAGGATTGTGGGAAGTATGTGGCATGTTGGATGTAGAGGGAAGGCATTGCAGGAGATAGGCTGCAGGGGCAGTGTACATATTTGGGGGTATGTGGCAACAGGGTTGGTGGGACTTGAGTGTGTTGGTCACAGGAGGCCAGGATTCAGATGTGCAGTTATGCATATGCTACAGTGTGCACTGGTGTGGGCATAGGCAGTGTATTTGTTTGAAAGCTGCTGAAATGCAGTATACCAAAAATTGAATGGCTTTTTCAAAGAAGAATTTAATAAATTACATGTTTACAGTTCTAAGAAAGTAAAAGTGTCCAAATTAAGGCACCAACAAGAAGTTACCTTCACTCAAGAAAGCTACTGGGTCTAGAACATCTCTGTCAGCTGGCATCTGCTGATACCTTGCTTTTGGGGTCTGTTGTTTTAGCCTCTGTTCCTTTGGGGGTTCCTCATTTTTCTTCTCTGGGGCTGGCTTTCATCTCTTGGCTTCCCTCAGCTCTCTCCAGTGCTGGCTTGCTTAACATCATATGGTGATGTGTGCTGGGCTTAATATATGTCCAAACATCTGTGTCTCTGTTCTCCAAATGTCTGCTTCTGTGTCAGTTCTGCTCTGAAGTTTCTGCTGGCTCTCTCTTTGAAGACTCTGACTCTCTCCAAAATATTTACTCATTTAAAGGATTCCAGTAACCTAATCAAGACCCACCTGAAATAGGTGGAGTTAAATCTCTAATCAAAAAGTTACACCACATTACTTCCCTAACCAAATGGAATAGGTCTATCTCTCTCTCCAAATTTTCTCCAGCACTTGCATCTCTCAGTTCATTTTAAAGCAGTTTTATTCACACAACATAGAACATAACCTACAATTGAATCAGGGTTATAACATGGGCTTTGTAGGGTAAATAATTCCTTCAAACTAGCAGAGGTTGGTTGAGTGCATTGGTGGTGGTGGAGTGTGGACGTTGGGGTGCAGGACATGGGGTGTCACTCTTGGGCCATCTCCATCCATTACAAAACATGAACATTGCCATGATAAACACCAATGTGCAAATGTCCACTCATGCCCATGCTCTTAGAGCCTCAAAGTATACATCTAAATACAGGGTTGCAGGCATGGCAACTCACACCTAGCTTCCTGTGGAGTCACTGATGTCTAGATTGGTTGCACCACATTACTTTCCTAACCACAGGGAATAGGTCCATCTCTCTCTCCAAATTTTCTCCAGCATTTGCATCTCTTAGTTCATTTTTAACCAGTTTTATTCACACGTCATACAACACAACCTAAGTAAAATTCAATGGTTTCTGTTATAATCACATGGCCTTGGTATTACCAGCACAATCTAAGTGTTTCCATTTCCTTTGCAAAGTATCCTATACCCCTTCCTCATATCCCCTGATTATTAACATTTAGCTTTGTCATATTGCTGTTGTTACATTCAATGGATGGATATTATAATTTTACTGTTAACTAGAGGATTCATTTCAATTGATTGTATTTTTCACCACATGCCATCCCATTCTCAACACCTTGCAATATGGACATTCATTTGTTATCCTACATATTTGCATATCTGTCCACTTAATTACCATCATTGCCCATTCTAGGCAATGGTAGACTATAATTTCCCAGCCCTTACCCCTCTATCTTTTCTTCTGGTGTCAAACATGACAACAGCCCTCCTCCCTCAACCATACTCACACTCAGTTTTTTTCAGAGTACTTTCAATATTGTGCTATCACCAAATAGTGCTGTGCTATCAATTTCTGGATTTTTACAATCAGTCCTGTTGAACATTCTGTACTCCTTCCTGCTGAACATTGTGTACTCCTTCCTCATCAAATGCCTAATCTCTACCCTCTTTCTTTCTCCTGATAACATGTGTTCTTAAATTTAACCCTCAAAGTAAACTCATTAATATTAATTCCTGTTAATAAGACCATACAGTATTTGTCTTTTTGTATATGGCTAGTTTCACTTAGCATATGTCATTGAGGTTCATCCACATTGTTGCAGTTTCATGACTTTAGTCTGTCCTTTAGCTGCATAAAATATCCATCATATGAATGTACACATTTGTTTAGCCACTTGTCCATTGATGGACATTTGGGCTGTTTCCATCTCTTGACAACCATGAATAATGCCACTGTAAACATCAGTGTGAAAATGTGGAACAGGATTGCTGGTTCATATAACAATTCTATACTTTGCTTCCTTAGGAACAGCCAATCTGCTTTTGAGTGTTTGCATCATTCAATGTTCCCACCCACATGAATAAGTGTGCTTCTTTCCCCACATTCACTCCAGCACTTGCAGTTTTCGGTTTTATTGATAATATTCATTCTATTAGGTGTGAGATGATATGATTTGATAAGCATTTTCCTAATATCAAGTGAAGTTGAGGATGTTTTATATGTTTTTAAGCCATTTGTATTTCCCCTTCTGAAAAAATGTCCATGTTATTGTCCATTTTTTAATTGGGTTCCTTATTTTTTGTTGTTGTTGAGTTGTAGTGTTTAAATTTGAAAAAATCCCATTTAGCTATTTATTTTTTCATTGCTCATGATTTTGGGTGAAATTTTCACAAAACCACCTCCTATAACAAAATCTGTAAGGTATTTCCCTACATTTTTTCCTAAACATTTTATGGTCTTAGCTTTAATTTTTAGAGCTTTGATACTAAGTTTTTGTATAAAGTGTGAGATAGGAAGTCCTTGTTCATTTTTGTTTATGGATATCCATTTTTCCAAAGACCATTTAATGAAGTGGCTTCTCTGTTCCATTTGAATTGGCTTGACAGCCTTATGAAAGTTCAATTGTATATAGATGGTAGGGTCTATTTCTGAATACTCAATTCAATTCCATTTGTTAGTATTTCTATCTTTATGCCAGTGTCATGCTGTTTTGACCACTGTACCTTGTAGTATGCTTAAAAGTCAGGTAGTATGAAATCTCCCACTTCATTCCTCTTTTTCAAGATACTCTCCCTTATAAATAAATTTTATTTATGATTTTTATATTTCAGGAAAGCATGTTGTTGTGATTTTAATCGATACTGCATTGAAAGTATAAATTAATTAGGGTAGAATTTATATCTTAACTATATGTACTCTTCCAATCCATGAACACAGTGTATCCTTCCATTTATTTAGTTTTTTCTGATTTATTTTAGAAATTTCTTGTCATTTTCCTTTGTTTAGGTCTTTTATGGGCTTGGTTAAATTTCTTCATAAATATTTTATTGTTTTTTTGGTATTGTTAATGGAATTTATTTCTTGGTTCCTAAGATTGCTTATTACAAATGTATAGAAACGCTACCGATTTTGGGGTGCTGATCTTGTGCCCTGCTACCTTACTGCACCTACCTTACTGCACTCATTTATTAATTCTAATAGCTTTGCTGTAGATTTTTCAGGAATTTTTACATATATTATCATGACTTCTGCAAACAGTGAAAGTTTTACTTCTTCCTTTCCAATTCATATATCTTTTATTTATTTTTCTTGTCTAATTGTTGTAGGCAGAATTTCCAGTGCAATGTTGAATAACAGTGGTGATAGTAGGCATCCTTGTCTTGTTCTTGGTCTCAGAGGGAAAAATTTCAGCCTTTCCTAATTGAGTATGATATTAGCTAGGGTTTTTCATATATTCCCTTTATCATGTTTCATAAGTTCTCTTTTATTCCTATCCTTTGAACTATTTTTCCCAAGAAAGGATGTTGAATTTTATCAAATGCATTTTTTACATCAATCAAGGTGATCATATGCTTTTTCTGCATTGATATTTTTGATGTGACATATTACATTAATTGTTTTTCTTCTTTTGAACCTCTCTTACATACCTGCGATAAATCCCACTTGGTTGTGGAGTATAATTATTTTAATGTTCTGCCGGATTTGATTTGTGAGTATTTTTGTTGATAATTTTTGAATCTACATATATTAAATAAACTTATCTTTAATTTTCTCTTCTTGTAGTGTCACTTTATGACCTTGGTATGGGTGATGCTGGCTTCATAGAATAAAATATTTAGTTTGTCTTCCTCTTCAAATTTTTGAAGTGTTTTAACAGAACTGGCACTAATTTTTTCTTGAATGCTTGGTAGAATTCACATGTGAAGCCAACTGGTCCTGGACTTTTTTTCTGGAGTATGTTCTAGTTTGCAGCTGCTGGAATGCAATATATCAGAAATGGAATGACTCTTAAAAATGGGAATTTATTAAGTTTCAAGTTTACAGTTCTAAAACAGTGAAAATGTCCAATTAAAAGCAAGGTTATAGAAATGTCCAATCTAAAGTATCCAGGGAAAGATACTTTGTTTCAAGAAGGCCAATGATGTTTTGTGTTTCTTTCTCAATTGGAAAGCACATGGTAAACGTGGTGACATCTGATTTCTCTCAAGACTTCTTTCTTCATGAAGCTCTGCCAGGGGCATTTTTCTTCATCATCTCCAAAAGCTGCATGGAATCTCCTGGCTCTCATGGCTCTTAAGCTTTTTCCAAAATGGTTCCCTCATACCTTAAACAGTTGTTCTGCCCTAACAAGATTGGATTAAGAATAAAAAGGACATGGCTTTTCTGGGATACATAACAGTTTCAAACTAGTAAACTAGCTAAAGGCCCAAAAATTCTTTTTTTTAATTTTTCTCAAAGGACCAATTTCTGGTTTAGTGATTCTCACAATTCTTTTCATGGTCTCAATTCTTTTTATTTCTCTCTATCCTTTGTTCTTTCTTTCCTTCTGTTTACTTTGGAGTTAGTTTCTGTTCTTTCTATAGTTTCTCCAGGTAAGCATTTAATTCCTTAATTTTTGCTTTCTTCTTATCAATATATGCATTTAGGACATGAAATTTCTCTCTCAGCACTGACTTTGCTGCATCTTATGAGTTTTGAAATGCTGTGTTTTAATTTTCCCTTTCCTCAGGATATTTACTGATTTCTCATGGAATTTTTTTCCTTGACTCACTTGTTGTTTAATAATATGTTGTTTAGCCTTCATATATTTATGAATGTCCAAGGCTTCCACCTGTTAATGATTTTCAACTTCATTCCATTATCATCTGAGAAAGTGTTTTGCATAATTTCAATCTTTTGAAATTTATTGATACTTATTTTAAGACCTAATTTGTGATTCTAGCCTGAAGAATGATCCATGAGCAATTGAGAGAAATATGTATCCTTCTGTTGTGAGGTATAATGTTCTGTAAATGTTTCTTATTTAGGTCACTTATTGTATTATTCAAAATCACTGTTTTTTTGTTTTTAGTCTAGACATTCTATCCATTCATGAGAGCAGTTTATTGAAAATTCCAACTATTTTGTAAAGGGGCTTACTTCTCCCTTCGATATTATCAGTGCATGCCTCATGTATTTGGCATCACTCTGGTTCAGTGCATAGATATTTACAATTTTTATCATGAATTCTTGATGATTTGTTCCTTTTATCAATGCACAGTGTCTTTCTTTGCCCCTTTTAATTATTTTTCATTTGAAGACTAATATATAATGTATTAAAATAGTTATCTGTGCTCTTTACTGGTTTTTGATTGGGTGAAATATCTTTTTTCATTCTTTCACTTTCAATCTGTTTCTGTCCTTGGGTCTAAACTGATTCCCTTGTAGATAGCATACAGTTTGGTCCTGTTTTGCAATCCATTTTTATAGTCTATGTCTTTTGATTGGGGGCTTTAATCCATTAACACTTAATGTTATTACAGTAAAGCCAGTACTTTCTGCTAACATCTTGTCTTTGGGATTTTAGAGGTCATAAGGTTTTTTTCTGTTTTTACTCTTATTGATAGATTTCATTCTACACTCTTCTCCTGACAGTTCCCCTGTATTTTCCTAACTGCTTGTAATGCTACATTTAGTATTTCTTATAGCACTGGTCCTTTAGCCATAACCTCTTCAAGTAACTATTTGTCTGAAAATATTTTAAATTCTTCATCAATTTTGAATGACAGTTTTGTTGGGAATGGAACTCGGTTGGCAGTTTTTCTCTTTCATAATCTTAAATAGATCATATCATTGCTGTCTTATCTACGTGGCTTCTACTGAGATATCTGCGCATAATCTCATCATGCTTACCCTGTATACGATGGATCAGTTTTCTCTTCCTACTTTCAGATTCTCTGTTTGTCTTTTACTTTTGACAATCTAATTAGTAAGTGTCTTTGTGGAGATTTATGTGGATATATTCTTTTAGGGTATGCTGCCTTCTTGGATCTGTAATTTTATGTCTTTCATAAGAGATGAAGTTTTCAGTGATGCATATATTCCTGTGCTTCATGTTGTCACTTAATTGACAATGAAATGAAATGCAATGATTAACAATTAAAGAGTAAATATACACTTATTATATCTATATCACACACCAATTTACAGGTAATCAGGCTTCATAAACTTAATTTCATTAAATTAATAAAATTAGTTTAATTTAATAAAAATTTTTGGATTGCTTATTTTCTAGAAGTATAATCAAAAGACAAATTGAAGTTAGGCCTTGGACCACATCCATAGCAGTACCCAAAAACAGAAAGGTATAGAGGTCATGCCAAAAGCAAGGTAATTTTTAAAGCTGGATCCATGTCTCATCCCCAGCTCCAGGGGAGTCAAAATTCTATTCTGATCTCCTGATCCAATTTTACTGAATGACCCACTCAGCCTGTCTGACTTCCAAACCTGGAATTGGAAACATTTTCTCTATTTGTATCTTATTAAGGCAGCAATGTTCTGGTTTGTGGGCAAACAGAGAAAAATTTTGGTTGCAAAGCTTCTAGACTAAAAGAGTCTAGCAGCCACAAAAGGCTTTATTACAATGCTCATTCATCATAGTAGTGTTCCAGAACTTTGGGCATTTAGATGCCCTCTCCTCTTAGGAAGTTTCTGGGGTTTCCAAATTGATACCAGTGAAATTGTGCCTAATTTGTTCAAATGGTCAAACCCTTCTTGAGATGGGCAGTATTTCAGAAGAGAAGGAACTTATTGCCAGGCATGTAACAGGAGATCAGATAACCTATAAGTCTAAAAATACATCTCCCTGAACATCAATACTTCTGATCACTGTATAGTACTAAATCATGGGCTAGTTTTATGATAGCAAAATGACTCAAGATATCAAGTTTAGTGGTGGTGTAATTATTGAGCATGAACAGTTTGATTACATGCTTGGTCACAGAAATTGTGTAAGAAGATGGTCACCTTGATATTATGACTGGCATGATTTTTAGTATTATAATAAGGTATAGGTCACTTATAGGTAAAATTGAAGCTACTCTACATGTCAGGTGGGCCAATTTTGCTTGGCTCCAGCTTCATCTACCAAGATAGTTTTGGAATTGTATTGGGTTAGATTTGGACAGTCAAGACCCTTCAGTGATAAATATTAAGGGATATCTTTAGTGATCATAAGATTCTAAAATTGAAAAACAAGATAAATGGGCACAAGTGAGTATCAGCCACACAGTTTTTACAACCACAATATAAAGGCAATACTGTTATATAATCATTATAAAAGTCCAGGCAGCTATATTACAGTTCACATATTTCAGGTATTTCCCTCTGACTATCTTAATACAGTAGAAAGTTAAAAGAAATATCTATTAATGTCACAGTTATCATAATCATTTGTTAATTCCTGACTCTTTTGTTATACCACCTATGTAGCTTTTATATTGATGAGCACTCCTACCCATTGTTTTAAGTTTGCCCAATATTTTATCTATTTGCTTAATTCTGTGATCCAGACAATTGAAAATTTCTTTACCATTTCCCAAGTTAACCTTCAGAGTAATGCAGAGGGTGGTTTCTTTCCAATGCCAAAGCTTTTTCACAGTAATTACAAATACTACGGTCTTGAAACCTGGTATACAAATATACAATTTGTATTTTTGTTTATATGTATAGAAATTAGTACACATGCACATATACATACACTTGTGTGTGTACCTATTTCTCTTTAAACAATTTTAATAGAGTGCTTTAAGAATGATTTTTATTAATTTGCTATTATCATCTGGAAGTATGAAAATTTATATTGAACAAGGAAACAAATAGAAAGTTAGCCAAACAAAAAAAACAGAAACAGAAAAATACACTTTTGAAAGGGACAATGAAATGTTTGAATATTCTTCATTCCATTTCTGCTGTCTTTTGCAGAACAATTCTAACTGTAATACAGTGTTACTTTCTATAGAACTATTTACAGAGCATTTCTTTCTTGAACCTAAATTATATTGAGACCAGATTGAGTTACAGAATAAACTATTTTGGGTTGTTTTTCTTCATAAGCTTATAACTAAAATCTTTCCAGTTTTTTCAAAATATAGTGCAAGAGATTATATTCAGGAATGCTATTACAATTAGAATTCCACATTTTAAAGAATTTTAAAGAATTTTAAAGAATTTCCATTTTCTGTAACCAATGAGGAACAATTTAAAAATGAAAATGTAGTAACATATCAACTAACAAATGTAAATGCTTAATACTTACTATATATTTAAGTAATACACCAATTAATAGCTACATTAGATATGTTGAAAAACAATTAAACAGGTTGTTCCAATTTGCTAGCTGCTGGAATGCAATATACCAGAAACAGAATGGCTTTTTAAAAGGGGAATTTAATAAATTGCTAGTTTAGAGTTCTAAGGCTGAGAAAATGGCCCAATTAAAACCAGTCTATGGAAATGTCCAATCAAAGGCATTCAGGGAAAGATACCTTGGTTCAAGAAGGCTGATGAAGTTCAGGGTTTCTCTCTCAAGTGGAAGGGCACACGGTGAACACAGTCAGGGCTTCTCTCTCAGTTGGAAGGACATGCAGCAAACACAGCATCATCTGCTAGCTTTCTCTCCTGGCTTCTGGTTTCATGAAGCACCCCAGGAGGCATTTTCCTTCTTCATCTCCAAAGGTTGCTCCCTGGTGGACTCTTTGCTTCATGGTGCTGTAGCATTCTGTGCTCTCTCTGAATCTCCCATTCTCCAAAATGTTTCCTCTTTTATAGGACTCCAGTAAACCAATCAAGGCCCACCCAAATGGGTGGAGACATGTCATCACCTAATCCAGTTTAACAGCCACTCTTGACTAAATCACATTATCCAGGGAGATGATCTGATTACGGTTTCAAACATACAGTATTGAATAGGGATTATTCTACTTTTATGAAATGGGATTTTGATTAAAACATGGCTTTTCTAGGGTGCATACATCCTTTCAAACCAGCACACACATATTGTTCATTTGCTATTCCTAAGTAACACACTAATTAAAGCTAAACATGTATAACATTACTTGTTTTATAAGAATCAACTTAAATTATTAAATTTTAAAAATAATTATTAAATATATTATTCCATTATTACTCTTCAGTGGACTTCAAAAACTTGTAATATTAAATGAATCTGAATTTTTATGAATGCTTTGACATTTTCATGTCCAGTGAAAATTCAAGTTATTTATTTCCTATCAACAGATTCTACATTTGAAGAATATGGTTTAATTCTCATTTCTCTTCACCATCAAAAAACTGTCTCCTATTTGGGGTGATTTTATGAGACTATCAAGATTTTGTATTCTTATTACAACTCCCAGTTGTGCTCTTCTAATTTTATTTTTGAAATAATTACAATGAGGATGTATATGTTGTGATTTTATTTTTGTATTTTTTCTTTAGTCAAAGATTTTTATCAACTCAGGGAGCTAAGAGTTGTGTAACAATTAATTCCTTTTCTACTTTAAAAATAATGTATTCAGAACAGCATTTAACATAATTTATGACAAGAATATACTTTTAATAGGTGTCACCAATCACTTATCATATGATCACTGTCGTGGTCAGTTTCATGTATCAACTTAGCCAAGTGGTGGTACCTGTTTGGTTGGGCAAGTGCTGGCCTGCCTTTTGCTATGAGGACATTTCATAGACTTAAGTTATGATCACATCGGTTATATCCACAGCTGATTTCATTTGTAATCAGCCAAGGGGCATGTCTTCTTTAATGAGTGATGTTAATCTAATCACTGGAAACCTTTTAAGAGGATTCAGAAGAGACAGGTTCTCTTCCTGCTTTGGCTGGTGAGCCTCTCCTGTGGAGTTCATCCAGACCCTCCATCAGAATCATCAGTTTCACAGTCTGCCCAGTGGATTTTGGGCTGTATGTTCCCATGGTTATGTGAGACACTTATATGAATAAAAATTCATATAAAATTTTTATGAATATTTCCTGTTGCTTCTGTTTCTCTAGAGAACCCTAACTAATACAATGACTTTTTTTTGCATGGGCAGGCACTGGGAATCAAACCCAGGTCTCCAGCATGGCAGGTGAGAACTCTGCTGCTGAGCCACAGTGGCCCACCCGATATGATGACAATTTTAAGATTAATGATAATGCAAGGCAAATGGAACTCACTATACAGGGCAAGTTGAGAAATAAGAATTTATTAGGGTCACATGTAAAGAAACATCAATATTATCAGAGGTCAAGTTTCCTTTAATCTCTACATTTTGTATTTCTAATTTTAGTTTTACAGAAATGTATTTACATGCATTTCTTCTTAGAGCTATTTGGGATGCTTTCAATTTTACCTTTTATTCTAATAGCATTAATTTTATTTCTTCTCAATTTAAATTTACTTCTGAATTTTAATTCATTTTGCACAGGACACAATTACATTTTTATTTATTCTTGTACTTTTCCTTCCTTCCACTGTCATTCCTTTCACTCTTCTTCCCTTTCTTTTTCCTATTCTCATAACAGATCTATTTCCTTCTCTCTTACTTTCCTCTTTTACAGTTCTTTATTTTCTTTCATAAAAAAGATATATGTTTTTCCAGGTTCCACGTCAATTTTAACACATATTCTTGATGGTTTACTTCTCTTTCTACTTATGATTCCTTATCTCCAGGATTCATTTTTCTTTTTCTGTTCTTCTGGAAACATTGGAAACGGAGGACAAGAGCATGTCTTGTATTGAGAACAATGATCTTTTTAGTTATGTTGATGATTTTATGCTTGGTGTCTAATTTCTTCACTTGGATATAGTCAATATCCCTTCATAATAGAAATCCTATAAGACATCTAATATTGCCATTTCCATTTGAATATTTGTGCACTTAAAGAATAATGAACATCTACCAAGTCACACATTTGGTAACTAATAGAGCTGGGCACAGTTACAAAGTAGTCCTGATAGGATATTCTTTATGCTTTCTAAATAAACATTTGGATATTATCCTCACATAAGCAGATCATCAAATGGGTCTTCTTTTGTTGGTTATTGCATTTCTTTTTATAATATTTGTATATAATTATAAAACAACCATTATCTGAACCCAGTAACAATCACAAAATTATTGTTTCATTTATTGATAAATAAAATGAAGTTCTTTCTTATGATTAAATACCACACATCAATTAAATAAATGATCTATTGATTTGAGCAATAATTTGGGACAAATACAGGATGAAATATGCAATTTTGTGGCATCATCAACTTGGCAACATAAACAGTTACTGAAAATCTCTCCACAGAGTTTCAATGTTAAAAAAGAACAATTCCAATTTGTTCAGAAATCTGGAGGAGGATGTGGACTAATGAGAGAACCTACAAATCCTGATTGAAGTACAAGAATATAAAGTAGGATATTTCTGTCCTGGACACTGGTCCTCTCTCCTCCTCCTCACTCAGTCACACAGTTTGGGATAGGCAGAGAAACTACAGCTGGGACCACTCCCTCTGGGAACACAGAACATGTGCTCTCTCATAGCAGTAGGATAGATCCTCACCTATTGGAGAGTTGGGATCAGGAGAGAACATTTCAAGTCCCAGGTCAGTGAGAGACAGACAGTCTGAGAAAATGTGTACAGAAGCTGCATTTTCAATCCTAGGTCTGTCCTCACCCCACTCCTGTGAGAAGCAGCAGTGAGAGATCTGCACCCTGAATGGGGGAAGGCTGAAGACTGGAACAACAGAGGGTATACTCCAACACATATAAATTAGAGGACACATACCCATATTGAGGCAGATTTTTGCTGAAAAAAGAGAGAAATGATACCTGCAGTCATCCTGACCTGATGAGTTGCAGCCTGTGCTCTGAAGGCACACAGCTATGAGGATGGTTATGTCACTGAATAGGGAGGTACAAGGGTAGTTTAGTTGTAGAATTCTCACCTGCCATTCGGGAGGCTAGGGTTCAATTCCTACCCCATGCACTTTCCCCAAAACAAACAAAGAAGCAAACAAATGAAAAATCAAACAAAAACAAAATTTCAACAAATGGTGCTGCAATAAGGGGATACTCACATGGGAAAAGAATGAAATGTGACCCTGCCATACAGCATATGAAGAAAAAAGTTATTGAACAATGCCATCAACTGAGCAGGCATAAAATGCAAAAGAATTGAATGAATTTTTGAGAGACTACCCCCAATATTATTTCAGGCTGACTGGAACAGGTCTATGCCCACTGCATGAGAACCCAATACTGTTTTGGCTGATAAACATGGAGGACCCAACTACTAATTCAGTGACCTTAAATAAACCTAGGTCTTGGGGATGATGATAAAGAGAGCAACAATGGGAGAAAGCAGGTTTTTTTCCCACAGAGACATTGCTGTAGTGCTGAATGTCTGCTCCCATCCCTGAGGCCAAACACTGTACATGCTGGTTCTGAAGGTGACTGAGTAGAAGAACAAAACTGAAACTGGCTGGTGAGAGAGATGAACAGATGGAGATCAAACCTGACCAATAGGAAAATCCCAAACAAAAGAAATAAAATGACCTCTATAATAAACTAAACATGAAAATCAGACACATTGACACCAGCAAAAAGTCACAACTTATAGCAGTAAAAATGAAGATCTGTCCCAACCAAAGGAACAAGCTCACCCCTCAACTGAGATTCATGAATTGAAATAAATGTTTAATGATGCTAGAACATATCTTCTAAGTCAATTCAATGAGTTGAAGGAAAATATGAAAAAAACCCATGAAGGTTATAAAGAAAACACAAGGTGTCCATACTGAAGAACTTGAGTGCTTGAAAAAACTGATGGCAGAACTTATGAGAATGAAAGAAAACATATGTGATTAAAAGTAAAATCAGGACATACAGCAGCAGATTTTAAGAGGCAGAACAAAGGAATAGAGAACCAGAAGACAGGATATCTGAAATTGTACACACAAGATAAGATAGGGAAAATGGAAAAATTTGAGCAGGCTCTTAGGGAACAGAATGACAATAAGAAGTGCATGAATATACATGCTATGAGTGTTTCATAAGAAGAAGAGAGAGGAAAGTGGGCAGAAATAAAAATGGAGGAGATAACCAATGAAATTTTCCCAACTTTTATAATTGATATAATACTACTGGTTCAAGAAGTGCAGCATACCCTACACAGAATAGATTTAAGTAGACCTATGCCTAGACACTTAATAATCAGGTGGATAAAAGTAAAGACAAAGAATTCTGAAAACAGCAGGAGAAAAGCACAAACATTTTCCCTTTCACATACAAGAAAATCTTGGTACAACTAAGTGTGGCTTTCTCAGTAGAAAGCATGGAGGCAAAAAGGCAATGGGACAATATATTTAATACACTGAAAGAGAAAATCTATCAATTAAGAGTTCTATATATGGTTTACACTTTGATATCATTTATATGACTTGTTGAAGAGGTTGAAATTACAGAATCGATCTGTCATTACTGGAGGTAAGAGCTGATGAGAGTTTGACATCTCTCATGTAGCAACATCAAGGAATTATTTGGAGGGATGGAACTTTTCTGCATTCTGATTTTTATGGTAGTATTTGGTGAATACTCATGGAAATGTGCACAAAAATGAAGTATATTTTACTTTGTTAGGAGGAGCCCAGAAATAATGGAACAAAACCATTATAAAGTTGTTATTGGTTTCATTTGAAACAAAGATGTTTCAAATATTTTTCATGCTTTCTTGCCTCTTGGTAAACTTTAACTTACTTTCAATCTTTATGAATTTCTTCTTGACATTTCATAAAAATGGAAACATACAAAAATTGTTCTTTTGTTTCTGGCTTATTTTACTCAATAAAATATTTCAACATATACTGTTCTGGCATCAAAATGCAGCTCTGATATTTTGTACAAGGATAAACCTCAAAACATCCATACAATTTGAAATAAAGTTAATTAATAATAATATGGTGATAAGGCATAATAATATCAGAAATATCTACCATAAAAATAATCCAAAATACATGCTAGAACAGATTATTTTTATTTTTTAAATATCAAAATATCTGCTTGTCCTACATGTGTGATAAAACATGTTTTGTGTTGGCTTCAAACTGTTTTGCAGTCAAAATATCCATGTTTTTTAACCTTCATTCAATGCTGGTGGGTGGAATTATTTAGTTAGATTGTTTCCATTGAAATGCGACCCATCCAATAAGGGTGGAAACTTTTATTTAGGTGTTTTCCATGGATATGTATCTCTACCCTTTCAAGGTGTGATTACATGCTGGAGTCTGCTAAGAGGAAAGCATTTTGGAAGAAAACTCCAGGACCCACACAGTCAGAAACCTTTTGAAATGGAGAAAGAAAACAACTTCAAGGAACAGGTTTGAAATGAGAAGCCACAGACCCTAGCTGATATTAGCCATGGGTCTTCTAATCTGACATAAGTGTGGCAGATCCATTGGCCTTTCCTGAATCAAGGTAACTTTTTCTGGATGCTTCAGTTTGGATATTTTTAGAGCATTAGAACTGTAAACTTGCTACTAAATTTCCTTTTTAAATTGTTTATACATTCCATTTCTCACATGTTGCATTCCAGCAGCTTTAACAAACTAAAACAGATTTGGTGCCAGGGAAGTGGGGTCACTACTGCACTTTGCAAATAACAAACATTTTTAAATGTGTTTTTTTTTTTTTACATGGGCAGGCACCAGGAATCAAACCCAGGTCCTCTGGCATGGCAGGCAAGCATTCTTGCCTGCTGAGCCACCATGGCCCGCCCTTAAATGTATTTTTAATGGATAAGAAAAATATTCCCAAAGAATTGTGAACAGTTTGAAAAAGAGGGCCTATAATGCCTCTTCTAGTTTGCTAGCTACTGGAATGCAACACACCAGAGACGGATTGGCTTTTAATAAAACGGAATTTATTTTGTTAGTTCTTCAGAGGAAAGGCAGCTAACTTTCCACTGAGGTTCTTTCTTATGTGGGAAGGCACAGGTTGGTCTCTGCTGACCTTCCCTCCAGGCCTCTGGGTTCCAACAACTTTCCATGGGGTGATTTCTTTCTTTATCTCCCAAGGCCTGGGCTGAGCTGCGAGTGCTGAGATGAGGTAAGCTGAGATGCTTGGGCTATGCTACGTTGGGCTGTCTCATTTAAGCACCAGCCAATTAAGTCAAATATTCATTGTAGCAGGCACACCTCCTAATGGACTGCAGATGTAAATCAGCAACAGATGAGGTTCCTGTACCGTTGGCTCATGTCCACAGCAACAGATCTAGGAGCCTTCACCTGGCCAAGTTGACAACTGAATCTAACTACCACAATGTCTTAAAGAGAATGTTGGCAGAAATGTGGACTCGAAGGATGATTCTGATAAGACCTTAAACAGAAATGTTGCTTGTGTTATTGCAAACTTGAAGGAACATGTTCCTTGTTCTAAAGTGGCAGATAATTTAGCCAAATTATTTCCTGATTTGGGCTGGAAGATAGAATTTAAAATTGGCATGCTGTGGTACTTAGTGGAAGAGATTTCCAAACTAAATGTGGAAAATGCTGCCTGGTTCCTTGTAGAAGTGTCCCACATGAGAAGTTAACCAAACTTGGAAACAGTCAGCCATTTCAGAGAAAGCCAGAATTGGAGATGGAGTTATCCAGGAACAATTTCTGCAAAGTAATATAGTCTTATGGTTTTGATGCTTACATACTAAATAGAAAACCAAAAAGAGTGTTGTGGTATCAGTATATTGAGAAACAATGCCAGTATGGACAGAAAGGGACAGAAAATGACAAATTGAAGGAAAATTGACTTCAGGAGCAGAACCATGGAAGTTAAAATCTGAAGCAAAGAAACCTTGGTCCAGAACAGTGGACCCACCTATCCACATGGAGAGGCTGAGTTTGCCTCAAAGGCAGAAGCAGACCTTCTGCCTCCAAGAGTTTTGGTGTCTCAGGCTTGTGAGAGGGTGGAGCATGTTCCCTGAGAATTAGCAAGAGCCTTGTTGCTGCCCCACTGATTTGAGGGGTTGAGCATGTGCTAAGGAGAGGACAGAGAGCTGGGGTGCTGCCCTGATAATTGGGGATGGTAAAGCTGAGATAAAGTTAGTCTCTCCAGTGTCCCACAAGGTAGCATACCACATTCCAGGGCTTGGAGTGAGAAAAGCTGATGCATAGGCTTTTGGGAAGGGACTTATAGCTTCCAAATGTATACTGCTTTGTATTTTATTTAAAAATGCCTAAAATTTTTAATTTTCTGCCTCAGAATCATTTATATTTTTGATTGAATGCATGCCTGTATTATGATTTCACTACCTAAAATAAAACAGCTTTTGAATTAGACAGATATGTTGAAAAATATGTTGAACACTTTACATAAATACTATGAAATCCTTCAGAGTTAGCATTTTTGTCAACTTTGTCTAAATAATGAAATTACCATCATTTTGAAAAGTTAATAAATTATATTTATCTCAATATTTTTATTTACATTTATTTTATCACAATTACCAAGGATTTTGTTGAATTATGATTTTTTGATTTATTGAATGATTTCATTTTTTCTATTTTTATAAATGGATAAGAAATTTCATGTTAGAAATAGACCTGAAAAACGCTAAATGTTGCACAGAGAAATAAATGAAATTTCATACACATACACACAGTTACACACTATTTTATGCATTCCCAACATATTTTTAGAACTGTACACAAATGCAATAAACAGATTTCTTCATATGCCAGAAGTCTATATAATAATTATATAATAAAATTGCTATAATTTGAATTAAGACTTTGTGCCACATACTTAAAAATTCTTTTAACAAATGAAAAATGTGAAAACACTTTGTTGAAAATGTTTTAACAAAAAACAAATTTGGAAATGATAATTGGCCACAAAGATTTGAAAGACAAATATGTGGAACTTGAATAAATTGAAGCAGTTTATTGATTAAACAAAAGACTAGAAAATGAAGATTCAAGATAGAAGATGAAAGCATAAATAGACCTGAAAAACACTAAATGTTGCACAGAAAAATAAATGAAATTTCATACACATACACACACTTACACACATGTGCAAAATTTAAGATATAGCAAGTTAATTATTATGGAGAATAGAGAATAAAAGAGGAAAAATGGCTGACATTTCCTTAAAACTATAAAACATGTGAATTCATGTGTTCATAAACAGAAAAACATTTCAATTAGGATATAGAAAAAGGAGTAAATATCTGGTGTGTAGACTTTTTTGTCTTCAAAGCTACCTTTTGTCTTTCTCAAGTCTTCTTTTTTACCTGGAGTCTAAACAAATTGGACTGCATTAAAGAGCTTTCTGCTTTTGGTTTTGTTGAATATGGCCAAGAGGTAAGTACTGGTTTGAAACTGTAATGTACAGAAGAGAATCCATGTTATTCTAATCATGATTCAGTCTTGTAGGGGCAGATCTATTGTTTGGAGTGGAAATTTGTTTAGGGTGTTTCTCTGGAGATGTAATCCACTCAGTTGTGACTGTGCACTTTTGATTAGATTATTTCCGTGGGGTTGTTACTCCACACATGCAATGTGGACCTTAGTTTACTAGAATCCTCAAAAGAGCCAACACAAGGAAACATTTTTGGAGGAATACTAGACACAAACATTTGGAGATGCTGGGAGTGCTGACACAGATGCTTGGAAAGTCATTAGAAACCAGATCCCAACAAATTTTGCAAGGGGCCTTCCCTGAGATGCTAAGCAACTCAGAACTTGGAGAAAGCCAATACTGAGAATCTAAGAGAGAGCCTCCAGATGCTTGTAGAGGAGTCCACTGAAATCAGAAGCACAATGCAATGAACCATAAGCAAGGACCTCAGGCACCAACCACATGACTTCCTAGTGGACAGAGAAATCCTAGACACCATTTGGCTTTTCTTCAGGGTCAAGGTATCTATCTCTGGATGCCTTAGTTTGGACATTTTTATGGCTTTAGTACTGTAAACTCGTAACTTAATAAATCCCCTTTATAAAAGCCAGTCCATTTCCTGTATATTTCATTCCATCAGCATTAACAAAGTGAACAAGATTTCACAAAATCAGATGGCAGGAGATTAGTGTTTTCAAAAGAGTTTATTCTCAGTTCTTATTTTGTGGATGACCCTGAGCTGGTAGACTTTTAACTGAAGCTCACTGCTCTTTTCAGGCAGCCCCTAAATCTAGCTCTCACCTCCTATCTCCTTTTTACTTCTTTTTCCTTCCACTCACCATTCTAAATTGATGGATATTCTACAAAATAAATGGCCTACACTCTTCAAAATGCCTCTGATGAATAAAGACTCTGCCTTTTCAAGATTAAAAGGATATATTCATTGAATGATTGTTTATTGGATATTAAAATGCAGGTATAGACATAGATATAGAAGAAAATGTAAATATAGCTATAAATTTGTTATTGAGATATTTTGCAACATTCACATAAGGTATGAAAATGTATAATAGTGGTGAATCTAGTATTTATCTCTTTATGTTATTACTTGCTTTTCAATCTATTGCTATTAATTTATACTTATTCTATCTAGGTTATATATATTCAATCTGGTGGTGGTCATATTTCATGTTTTTTCCATGTGAGTATCCTGTTATTGCAGTACCATTTGTTGAATTTTTGTTTGTTTTTTCTTTCTTTGTTTGCTTCTTTGTTTTAGGAAGTGCATGGGTGGGGAATTGAACCTGGATCTCCTGAATACCAGGCAAGAATTTTACCACTGAATTATACTTGCACCCATTTCAATCTAGGTTTTCTTTAAGGTTAACTTAATTTTACTGCTTTCCTGTCATGCTCAAACACTGTTACTTTGAGTAATAAGGAATGTTTTCAACCATTTTCATGCTTTCTGCTATTAATTCCATTTTTTGATATTAATATTTGTCAATATGCATTTTGGACTGGGAGAGTTCTGTAACTATTGGAAGGCTGGCCTCAGTTCTGAAACCTTCAAAGTAAGAAAACAATTTTATCATTGCCTTCACAGTCCAAAAAGTTGCATCATATTTTCTAGTATTTCTTCAGAACTCACAGTATGTGTTCTCTGTCTCAAATCCATTGCCTGAAAATAATTTTCTCCTATATTTTATTCATTACAAATTTTGCAAAATGATATACATGTTTGGAGAGTTAGCACTATGATACTGTTTATGTTGCTATTTCTAGATGTGTAAGTCCTTACTTTGTTTTAATATAAAATATAATGTTTTGTGCATTACACAAGAAAAATACAAATGAAATTAAACAAAATATATTTCTTGTTACAATGACATGTAAAACACATTTATCTCTAATTTTTTCCTTAAAGCAATAAAATGAGAATGAAATTAAGAGAAAATTTGTCCCTACTAAGCCAAAGAAAAGGAGGAAAGAAGCCACTACAATGTGGAAATAGTAGATGCTTTGTATGATAAGAGAATTCATACAAAAGGGGGATAAAACTACACCTGTGATCTCCACTTCAAGATTGAAGAAATGACTATCTCCCAACAGAATTGGTGGAATGTAGGGACTGCAAACACTGAAGTAGAGAAGCATCAAATGGAGAATAAAAGGCACTGCAAAAGTTGGAGGTGGGAATGAGAGCTATACATTTCTAAGGGCATTCAGATATTTAATAACGCAGTGCATTAATTTCTTCTCAAGATTTGCCAAATTCTGGTGGTGAACCCTCCACAGGCAGAACCTTGGACAATCCCTTTTTGGAGGAAATGACTCTTTGGAATGATTGATGTTTAAAACCCTTAAAATCTCTGCAGCACTTGTCAAAGAACTTGAGCTGTTTACAAGCCCAGATGATGCTCATTCTACCACAAATAAATGTCCTTCTCTTAATTATGAACCAACACTTTAAGGTCATCATATGCTTGGGAAAAGTACCTAATTTAAAGGCCGGGAGATAAGAAAAATATTATTGACAGAAATAAAAAATGAAGAGGAAACAACCATTCCAGATAATAGAAAAGAACTAAAACCCATATTAAATGTTATCGTAGGGAAAATATATTGAATTATCCCTCTAATGACATAAAGTAGCTCAGTAAGCTAGAGCTAGTTTTAAATATGTGAAGATTCTTTCTCAAAAATAAAAGTATCCTTTTTAATGCTGGAAAAAGTGTTTCTGCACATTCCTAGACGTCATTATATAATACAGAAATTGAAAATTTAAGAGAATAGTTTTGAAAATGATATCAACAATGAAAGCCAACTAATAAAATTCCAAAATGAGGAAAGAGAAGGGAAAGAGAAGAACACGATCAAAAAATAAAATAAAAAGGTCATTACTCAGAATGAAATAAGTGCATTTTTAAAAAAGGATGTAAAAACCCAGAGCCACAAATTAAAATAGAAATAAAATTACTATACCATGACATATCCTTGTAAAATTCCAAAGTACTGTAAATAGAGAGACACTTCTAAGATAATCAAATAAAAATATATAATATAAGTGAAAGTGAATTTCTGTAATAAGCCTTGTCTGGGTGGAGGGGAGAGGAGAAACTTGTAAATTTATAGAAAAAGGTTATTTGTATAACCAAAGAAGCAATCTATGAAGAGTTGGAATGCTTGCATATTTAGATGGTGTGTTTATTGATTGTTTTGCCCCTCTAAATGTAATATTATGATTATAGAATTATAGGGAATAAAATGAATTTCTTTCAAAAATGAAAGCTAAAAATGATAACATCTTAATCTGAATAGTTTAACCCAAGATTTTATGGTAGACTAAGTAAATAAATAAACAATAAATAAGTTTTAATGATGAAAAATACTTTATGCTACATAATGAAATATATGCCCAGAAACATTACTCCTATCCCACCTTTCCAGTACCTGACTGTCCAAGACCATCAAACTCACAACCTCACAACAAGAGTACTGCAGTAGCTTTCTGTTCTCCATGCCAATGTTCCCTGAACAGTCTGTTTTTGTCAGAGAGTGATCAAGTCCAATATAAGTGTGATCATATCACTTCTCTGCTCATGGTATCTGTAGTATCCTCTCTCATTTAGTAAAAATTAAAAACACATCCCATAAATGGCAATGTCCATGATGTTATCATCTTTCCTCATTTCCTCTCTTGTCATTCTCCCTACCCACCCCCATGGGGCCACAGTGCCCTCTGCTGGTCACCTGGATCCTACTTACCTTGGAGATGGGCTTTTTATGAACCTTTGCCAGTCAGATTCTCCCCAGGTAGTCTCCCAAATCTATACATTTCAAACCTCTGCCTCCAACCAAAGCAAAATCTGATGGGGAGAGCAATAATATTTCCGATTACATCTGGGGTTTGACTCACTACATTGATTCTACTGAAGCAGGGCCATGGAAGCTACTCAAGAAGACTAATTGCAAGGTATAGTTATTTATAATTCTAACTATAAATATGCAAACACTGACAAAAATATGACATACTGAACCCCTAAATACTCAGAAAGATTTTATTATTGACTGATACCAATTAAAACAGACAATGGAGACAGAAGTAGCCTATTTATTTTTAGACTAAATTTCATATCATAGTCAAAAGTAGTTAAAATCCTTATATAAGCAGTTGTGAAAATAATAAAACAAAGAATTAATATTGAAATCATATTATTGTTTGGTTTCTGAATTATTCAAGGTAACAGAACCAGATTTTCCTAAGGATGAAATTCAGTAGGTAGGAATGCTAAATTTGTCTTTTTCTTGGTTTAGGTATTCCAAAAAAGATTATGTTTTTTAACATTCCTGGCATATTTAGAGCATATTGTCTTAGAAGTATATAGTGAGTAAAGTGCATATCATTTAGCTCAGTAAGCTGAAAGTGTACTCAATTTTAAAACCACAATAATTAACACAATAATTAATGAAAGATATATAATAAGTAATAAAGAAAGAAAATTAGTAATAATGATATGTTCTTAAAAAACCTACAATTTTTAGCCCTATAATAACATGTTTTGGTAACTGAGTCAGTTAGAATGACTGAGAAACCTGCCTTAAAGTACTTTTCCTTGTATTATTTCCTTCTCACTAAAAGCACAGATAAGTATGGATAAGTTACCTATATGTATACATATGGTCTTGAACATTTTTTACTCAAAAACTGAAAGGGAATGAGTGATTTTTATTATTAAGAATTCATAACATTTTTACAAATCATTGGTTACAAAACAATGGGTCAAACTTTTTATTATTATACATTTTTATACCACTCAAGTTGTTTACCTATTGAATGGAATGTATACTTTGCTGGTTTGAAAAACCATGGTGTATTAGTTAGGGTTCTCTAGAGAAACAGAATCAACAGGGAACACTTGCAAATATAAAATTTATAAAAGTATCTCACGTGACCCCAAGAATGCAGGGTCCAAAATCCACAGGGCAGGCTGCGAAGCCGATGACTCCAATGGAGGGTCTGGATGAACTCCACAGGAGAGGCTCACCAGCCGAAGCAGGAATGGGGCCTGTCTCCTCTGAGTTCTCCTTAAAAGGCTTCCCATGATTAGATTTAGCATCACTAATTGCAGAAGACACTCCCCTTTGGCTGATTACAAATGGAATCAG